>JADILG010000220.1:0-30819 GCA_017591655.1 Thielaviopsis populi
ACCGTCCACACAAAAGGCCGCCGCTTCGCCCCCCCCCCCCACTCGCCGCCCTTCCCCCTCCTCTTCCTCCTCCTTTCCACCCAGACCGAGCGCCACGCACACTGTCACATCCTCCAGCCACGTCTCCCATCACATCTCTGCGGGTCTCAAGCTGGAGTAGCACCTCAACCTCAATCACACCTCGCATCACGCTGACACCGACCAGAGCCCAGCCATCATTCGGCAGCGACGCATGCCATCACATCACATCACATTCGCTCGCTCGCATCCTCACAATCACATCCGCGCGCCAGCTCAACCGCTCCGCATCATCACCGTCACCACCATCACCACCACTACTGTTACCTCACGCACCGCTCTGCTCTGCATGTCGCCCCACGTCCCCATGTCGCCATGCCTGGTCTGGCTGGGCCTGGCCCTGCCCTGATCTGGCCACCGACCCCTTGTTGGATCCCGGCAGATCCTCTTTTGAAATGCCGGTTAGCGCTTGACTCTGTCTGTTCTTTTCTCCTTTCTGTTCTGTTCTGTTTTGTGTTTGTGCGTCTTTTATTGCGTGTATGTGATGTTTGTGCGTGTGGGTGTGAGTGTGTGGGCGTGCTTGCTCCCCTGTTGCCGGTACTACTGACATATCAAAAGGACATGATTGTCTGCAGCCTGCGTGTATATAGGTACCGCCTCGTCTCGCGCCCTCTCCTCCCTGCTCTGCCTGCCGCCTGAAGTCTCTGACGGTCCTTGTCATGGCCCAGCTGCTGTGCCACCAGCCACCCACACGGCCACCGTCTGGCTGCTCTGCAATCCAGCGCAGTCCCAATGCAATGCGTGTCGGCACATATGTACACATGTACATATGTACATACTGCATTTATATGTACAGATGTACGCACGTAGATACACATATCCATTCACACCGTTCTCACGCCCGCACGCCCGCACGCATGCTTTCTCACACATATACATATGCATGTCTCTGTTGAGAGCTTCGGCGCTGGGTATGGCGGGCGGACGGTCATTGAACGGAGGGGAGGCAAGGTAAGGGCTGGCCCAAGCCGTACTGTCATTGGGCGCACAGTTCGAGCCCCTGCCCTGCTCTGCTGCACATGTGCAGTCGCAGCTTCTTTCTCCCCCGACTGCAACCTACTTGGGTAGGCTCTTTTCTTTCGTTTAGGAATCCATCAAGGCTGGGGGGAAGGGCATACTGTTCCGCCTACGGGCTAGGCTAGGCCACAAGCCAGGCCAGGTCAGGCCAGGCTAGGCTTTTCTCAGGTTGACGAGGGAAGGGTCCCAGGAAGGACACAGCCGCCTGCTCCCGTTCCCTTTCATTTCTCTTTATTTTCTCGCCCATTACAGGCAAAAATGAGACGGTAGACTTACAGCGTGTACATGCATACATGTGCATTTGTACATACAAGGTAGGTACAGTCATGGAAATGAACATGGTTATGCCCATGGTCTTGGTCCTGGTCGTGGTCGTGGTTGTGATCGGTCTGTGCCAAGCCCACGACCAAAGTCAAATGTACTGTGCTGTGCCGTGTGTACATCTCCATGGCATACATTCAGCCCAGGCACAATACCACCAGCACTTCACCGCCAACCAATGAAGTAGCCCTGCTTTTTCTGTCGAGGGTGGATTCAGATACTTTAGCCTGTCCTAGTGACCTAGTGACCCAGTGGCCCAGTGGTCCCAGTGGTCCCAGTATCCCAGTGCATGTACATTGCTGAGGGAATGCTAGTGTCGTACTTTCGTACTGTCGTAGTAATCATTACCCAGCCCGTGTCTGATGGCCGGTCATGCGTTGTCAGGCTAACACGGCAGCCGCCGCCGAGGAGGGGAAACCAAACCCAGATCCAGACTGCGGATTGAAGAGAAGAGAGGAGAGGAGAGAGGGCAGGAGACCAGGCCAGGAGAGAGAGAGAGAAAGAGAGAGAGAAAGAGAGAGAGGAGGGGGCGTAGGAGGAATACAGATGCAGAGAGTGCAGGGCGACCCAGCGGCGGCGGGCCGTACAAAAGCGGCAGGACAGAGGAGGAGGAAGAGGAGGAAGAGGAGGAGGACGAGGCATGTGTATGACTGGATGTATGGATTCATGGTGCATGGCGCATGGCGTATGGCGTATGGCGTATGTATGCATGTACTCGTCTTGTACCTCTTCGCCGGCCTGGTACCTACGGCGCTCCCACTCACCGAACATGTACTTATCTGGTACCTGTCTTCGGTCCTTCTGCTCCTACCTGGCCAGTCCTTCCCGTCCGCTCTCTCGCCAGCCAAGCGCTGTTCCCTGCGCTGCCCTCCGCTCCCCCGTTCTTGCTTACGTTTCGTTGTTCCCTTTGTTGTAGTCTAAGCCGAATATCTACATCGCATTGTTCTCTAGCGCCTCTTTGTGTTGGTGGCTATTACCATCTTTGTTATAGTGCCTGGCCATTGTTGCAAGGCAGGAAGAAGCAAGTGCCTTCCACATTTTTTTTCTCGCTCTTGCTCTTTCCTTCCTTCTTCTGTCCCTTCCTACCTCGCCGTTCCTTCTGGTTCTTGTTCGTGACTTCCCTGTCGTTCCTCTCTTTATCGTTGCTTCCTTCCAATTGTTCTCTGCGTGTGTGTCCGTGTTCTTTCCTTGTTCTTTCTCAGCTCGTCTGAAAGTTTTTTTTTCTTACCAGGTCCTTCTGTTTTCTCTACTTCTTTCCCTTGACAACTTGTGTTTTCTCTGATTTTTTCTTATATCTTCGTCTGAACATTTCATCTCTATTCCGAGGTAGTTGCCCAACTCGAACAAATCCTCGCCTCCTGTTTCCTCCTTCTACTCACCTCACCTCACCTCATTGTCTCTCTCATACACTCACCTCTCATACACTCACTTTCCCTCACACTCACACACTCACTCACCCTCTCTCTCTCTCGCGCGCGCACACACCCTGTAGTCACCCTCTTGCTAACCGCCCCCAACCCGGGTTGGCCTTTTCTTCTTGTAACACTCTGCGTTTGCCTGTCTTCTCTCTTGTCTGCAGCGTGTCTCTCTCTCTCTCCCATCCTCCCTCCCCCTTTTTTGTTGGCTTGTTTTCTTTTTCTTTCCTGGCTTTTTTTTTGTTTGCCTTTTATCTATCTCGGCCTAGCTTTTGTTACCCTCCTCCGCCTCCTCTCCTCGCTTGGCTAGTCTTGTCCTTATACCATTTATCCTCTTATATCCCCTGTGGCGGTGACATCTTTTTTTTCTGTCTAGCGAGTCAAGATGTGCTGTATGTAATTAGCGAGTTGAAAGCTTGTTTATCCCGACCCAGGCTGCCAGACTAGAGTCAAGCCCAAGCAAGCAAGAAGCAAGGTGGGAAGAGGAGGGCTTGCCTTGTTATTGCTTTTGCTGCTGTCTTGCTATTCACACCAAAGGACTTTATCTTCCTGCCGGCGAAGCTGGGCCGCCGTTTGTTGGTTTATTGACCATGGCATGGGATGGGCTAGGACGAGGGGGGAACTCAAGAAAATGGAACATTTATTTTTTTTTGTTTCTTTTTCTCTGGAGCCGGCACCTTGCTTTTTGTCACTTGAAAACTGGCCTGCCTTTCTCTCATTCCCTTCTCCTTTCTTCTACTTCTCCTTTTACTCTGCCCTCTCCCCTTCTTATTTCATACAAGTCTCATCCGCCCCCTCTCCATCCTCCCCTTCTTGTCGCTCTTCCTCTCGGTCCCCTTCACGCGTATACAAAAACCTCCTTCTCCTTGCTTCCGTCCTCGTCTCGCTCTCTTGAGCTTTCCTTTATTGCCATCAACTGGCCCATCCCAACCAGACATCCCTTTATATCACGCTATTTTTATTTATATAGATTTATATTAAACGGCCGTCCCGAAAGCTTCACCATGAGAACGCGTTGTGATCCAGCAGCTTGGACCTGCCCGACCGACACCCAGCGGCAGAAGCAGACTCTTGGCTCGTCCATGTCTGTGCCTGTATCGGTGGCAGAAGGCCATGCACTGGGACTGGGCTCTGTGTTAAAAGACGAGGATGGTGCTCGTTCGTGCTTGGGAGCCAGATCCTCCCCTTCCTCTAGTCTGTCCCACTCTGCGTCTGTCGTGACGTCGTCTTGCCGACAGGACGGCGATCCGGGAGTGCGGGCAGACACCAGGCCATCTGGTGAGTATACCCCGGGTGGGTCTTTGTGTGTGCCATGTCTGTGTCTATCCTTTGTTGTTATTCCCCCCGTTGCCCCTCCCCTCCCCCTACCCTTCCCCCCCCCTTTTTTCTGTTACTTTTCCCTTTGTTATCAGTCACATTCCGAGGCTCTGGAAATCAGATCAAACTGACAGCTTACGTGATTGGTTTGATCTAGATTACTGGGATCACCTTAATCAAGTCCAGGCTTGTAAGTTGCTGGATATTGTGGTCCTGCCTCATCGTTGACCTTAATCCGCCCTCCGTCTCTCCTCCCACCATGACTAACCTTTGCATGATCCTTGCCTGCGCGCCTCTCTCTAGTCTGCCACAGGCCCCGACTCTATGACTGCCACCACTTTGCCTCGCAGATGTGGCCGCCCTACAGCACTGACTTGACCTTGTCCTCTGCCTCCTCCAACACCCACGAAGCCCTTCACCTGGCCAAGGCCACAGAGCTGCACAACACGCAGGACCTGCAATTACCCGCCGGCTACAGTCGCACAGTCCTAACCATCCACAGTCAGCCGCCGCACCGTCTCCAGGGTGTGTCGAAGCTCTGTTTCCCTATCTCCACCCTGAGTCCCCCGGCCGCCGCCTCGACTGGTGCAAGCTACCAGTCCCACTTTGTCCCGGAGCAGCTTGCCGCAGCCACCCAGGCCCAGCAGCAGCAACATGGGCTTCCGCCGTACATGGTTGCGGATGTGCGGTCACTCAGAGAGACGTTGGCGGAAAGCTTGCCGCGAGACGCCGAGCAGTGGGCTGCACGAAGAGGAACGCCTGTGGCTGCCCTGCTAGACCTGGTGACCGATGATCATGTAAGTCGACGCGCTGTCTCGATGCGCTCTCCCTATTCGGTAGGCTGACCCTGCGTGTAGATGATTGCTTGCTCACGCATGCTGCTTGGCTTTGCCGTCAACATGCTGTACACAATCAGTGAGTTCCCCCTGGCGGCCTCGGCATCTGCGCCCCCCCCTAACACCGTGATTCACAGCCTACCGCTACGGCCTGCAGCGGACGCCAAACAAAGGCTCAATGCCGCGCTGCCTCATCGGCACGCTTCAAAAGGCGTCCCCAGCCCCAGATCCCGTGGTAGTCTGGGCCCAACTGGACGCCGTGCTGTATCGTTTCCTGGCCGAGTTCCAGCGCAGCTTTGATGGCTTCTGGAACGACATCACTACGGTCAAGTCCCGACGGAAGGCGGACTGGGATCTGCTCTTTTGCACTATCATGTCGTTTGCCCACGTGTACTCGGCCATCCTCGACGACATGCTGTGTCAGGCCCGGGCCGACTCCAAGGCGTTGGTAAGTTTGCTCTCTCCGCTCCTCGGCCATGGCACCCAGCCGTTGGGGTCGACCGCCAACACTTGCCTCACCACTAACCCGCGTCTCGCCAGCTTCTCTACGTCGACTTCTACAACACCGCCGAGACGGCCATGCACAGCATGCTCTCCTCCTTTTTCGCGTGGCGCAAGGGCTTCCCAGACACCGACTTCACCGTGATACGGCGCGCCTCGACGGAGGCGCTCGTCCGACTCGCGCAGGCGCACGACGCCAGCATGCGCAGCCCCGATATGTTCTGGTGGAGCAGCCAAGCGCTGGATGAGTCTGCGACAAGGTACAATACTCGGCCTTCCATGACGCTAGACAAAGCGGCGGCCGAGCGGGACCGGCGATGGGGTGCTGGTGGCCAATAATGGTTGTCAGTGAGCACAAGGGTTGCCGATGTGGGTGTAAGTGCGTAGGTTGCATACTCGCACTCCTCATCTACGAGAGTCTTGGACACAAAAAAAACGGCTGCTTTTATTGCTGTTGTACTTGTTTGATAGCCGCAGGTCAGTGGTCTCATGATGGCGTGTGCATGGTGCGCATTTAAAATTGTGAATTTCTTTTCTAGTGGTTGTTTTGGCCGTGGCTTGTGCTCTGCATAACAACGCCCGACCAGCAAAGGCGCCTCACCACAGGCAGGAAATGAAGAGAGAGACATTTGCACACGACGTCATGGGAATTACAAGTACAGGGAGGAAGAAAAAAAAAAGAGATTTTTTTTGGATATTCCTCAAAACAAAAAAGAAGTAACATAAACAGGCACAGACCCCAAGGGTTGCGCCACCCGCTCAATGATCAATCAATACGAGGGAAGGACACGCTAAGAAACGCTGGGAACATGCGAGACACACAAAGCAAAGGAAGGACAGGAAGCAAACAGAGGGGGAGACAGGAGGCAAGAAGCACAGCAAAAGAAAGCAAAATGGCTCCATGACGCGCTGTAGACACTCGGAGCCTCTGGAAGCAGAACCTCATGCTGAGGCGCCTAACCGGACGGCCTGCTCGTCCGCCAAACGCAGCCGCTCCTTCCTAGCCGCCTGCTTTTCCCGCTGTGCTGCCATCTTGGGCTCCATGTGAGCCTGCATCTGCGCCAAAAAGGCCTGCACTTCGTGCTGCTGGGCAAACTCAAAGTGGCCGTCGTCGAGGGTGGAGTCGGAGTCGGAGTCGGAGTCGTACTCGCTGTCGTCATGCTGCTCATGGTAGTAGTAGCAATCAACGACTTCGTCGTCTTCGTCATCGTGGTCTTCGTAGGCCGTGTCGTCGGCATATTCCACGTGTTGTACCGGCGAGTGGATCCACGACTTGGCCTCGCTGTGCTTGGCGCACCGGTATAGCGCCGGCATGTCTTGGTCATCGTCCATGTCCATCTCGGGCTCGGGCCCTGACGCTGACGCTGACTCTGACTCTGAATCTGACTCGGCACCGCCAACGTCTTCAAAGTGCTCTACCTCGGGCTCGTCATCTGAGTCGTCAAAGCAGTCAAACACGCCGGCGTGGTAGCCGTAGCCGGCGGCCTGGTGCGGAGGAGCAGCCCGACTGGGCAAAGATGTCGATGGAGAATAGAGCCCCCGGTCTGTGGACGGTGAAAAGTCCCGATCTGAAGCAGACGACAGAGAGTCTGTGAAGGAGCTGGCATACGGCGAGAAGGGCGGGTGGGCCTGGGAGAAGCGGCAGTCGAGGGACAGAGAAAGGGCCTTAGGGTTAAGACTGAGCAGCTCGAGTTCGTAGGCAGCGCGGTCAAGGGCGCAGGCCGTGAGTGGAGAAAGAGACATGGCGAGAAAAGAGAGAGAAGATGAGAAAGAGAGAAAAGACAAGAAAGAAGCAATATGGTATGGCGGTGGAAGAGAAGAGTAAGTGAGAATAGCCAGACAGGCGGGTCAGAACAACAGATGGAGCCAAGGAGAAGATCGGGTGGTTATAAGAAGACGCAGCAACGCAGTCTGGCTGGTTGGGGCCTTGGGCTTTTCTGGAGATCTCAGACTTATATTCGCCTGTGATAATGCCAACAAAGAAGCCCCGAAGAAGCAGAAAGAAAGAAAAACACAGGCGAGGAAAATGAAAACTCGGCGTCACCAAGTCAGTGCGTGCGTCTGGGCGTATTCGCGGGGCACGCACTATTAAGTTGACAGGCGAAAAAAAAAGGAATAGAAACAGCAAGAAAAACTGACGAGTCTGGTGAAGAGGCAATGTACGTGCAAGAGCAAATGGCGAGGAAATAAGGAGACAAAGTAGAGCGTGACCCAGTACACATAGAGTTCACGGCTGGTGTTGAGGGGGGGGGCTTGAAGAATGCGAGAGGCACCTCCCCTCGCCCGCCCTGGCCTCCCCCCCCCCCCTCAATGGTATCTCCCCGCGTTTGTACACAGTCTCCGCAGTCTCCTCCTCCCCATATCAAAGCCCAACTAAGAAAATGCTTATCCTCCAACAAAAGCGCCCAATGCCGAGAAGCCAACAAGACGCCTCGTCCCACTTTGATTCCCCAGGTGGCGTTTCTTATTTGCCTTTGCTTTTTTTCTTCTCGTCTCCAGTCTCCAATATTTGCTCTGCTCAGGCCACTTGTGGGCTGTCAGATCGAATCCTATTTTCGTGTTATCTTGCTCTTCTTTCTTCTTCTCCTTCTTTCCGGGCCGTTTTCCTGTTCTTCTGTCTCTCTTCGTCAGTACCACCTCCACAGCCCCTTGTTCTCTTGTCCCCATTACTGCCAGGCCTCACGCACGTCTCGTGATCCTGTCTGCTTCCATCTCAAACACACATTAACCTGCTGTTCGAGGAGCACAGATCTCGAGTCACGTACGAAAAGATCAAGACTGGCATATAAAGTAGCGTATATATACTTTCGATCCTCTAAATTCCACTAACACGCCCTAACCCTCGCCACTCGCAACCCTATCTCGCTAGACGGCCCCACCGAGTGAGCAGGACAAAAAGACTCTCCGCTGGTACTTGCCCTCCCTGGAAGCCGCTCCTTCTCCTTCCTTCTTCCTTCGTCTCTTCTTTGCTCTTTCCCATTTCGGATGGGCGCTTCTGACCAATCACCTTGTCATTTAGCCTCTTGCGACAAGAACAAAGCATCGTAATCGACGTCATCCCCGCTTTTTCCCTTGTTACAATGGGACATGCCATGACATGATCGTTGTTTCTCCTCTTAACTTAGCTCCAGCCAGCTGCCATCGTGCCGGTCTGTGCTACCTTCTGTAGACCCAGGCCCGGCCGCGCCCTCTCCCTCACTCTCGTAGCTGCTATACTCGTAGTCGTTCTCGTCTTCATCCTCATCCTCATCGCGCCCGACCTCCTCGTCCTTGTCCTCGTCCTGGCCCTCGTCCTCGCCCTCGTCCTTGCTCTTGTCTTTGCCCTTGCCCTTGCCCCCGACAACCATACCGTGCGCCATGGCACCTCGCCCCTCGCTCATCACGCCTCCTGTCCCTTCCTCCGCCTCCCAGATCGTCTTCAGAAGATTGCTGCTGCCCCGACGTCTGCGCCGCATGGCCTGGCTGCTATGCATCACCTTTTCCGTCCACTGAACATAGTCGCCTTCCTCACCATTCTCATCGTAGTAGTCGTCGTCGTCGTCGTCATCGTCGTCATCGTCGTCATCATAATCATCGTCGTCGTCAATCTCGCCTGTCTGCTTCCACGCCTCGCGCTTCCTCTGTCTTTCCATCACCCTGGTCAGCGCTTCGTGCAGCACGGCCCGGAAAACACGCTGATCTTCCTCCATCGCCTGGTACAATCGGTCGGACATGTGCGCATGGTGATTCAGTCCTTCTTCCCTGCGGATCCGCGCCCTCGTACACGCATACAGCGGCGGCCCGTCATACGTCAGTCGTCCGGCACGAATGAACGCGTCCATATCGGCCAAGATGCGCTGGGCTGTGGACCGCGATGTAGCGCGATAGTGGATGCACTGCCGGAGGAGAAGCACCAGCTCGTCTTTGTGCCACGAGCGCACCATCTGGTGCAGAAATAGGCAGTGGTTGACTGTATCGCGCAAAGCAACGTAGCTGTAGACGACTCTGTTGTACGCGGCCTGCAGCAAGATGATGCCCAGTGTCCACATATCGGATGCCGGCGTACCAATGAAATGGCGTCTGGCTCGGTCGGGCCTGGCAAGAATCTCGGGTGCTTTGAACTGCGATGCTCGGGGATCTATAAGGGCGCGCCGTGTCTCGAGAATGCCAAAGTCCGACAGCTGCACGTGAAGCTGGTCGTGCTCAAACTGGGAGCCGCGAGCCAACACCAAGATGTTCTCCGGCCGCAGATTCCCATGGGCCATGTTTTGCCGATGCAAGTAGTCTAGCGCAGTGAGACACTGTCGAAACATGACTAGGATTTCTCCAAAGTGGAACGGCTTCCCACTGCTGAACTGGTCAAGCAAGTTACCATGTGGCCGCCAGGGCAAATCTACTTCGCACAAGTTTGGCTTGAACTCTATCACGTTCAAAATATGTTCCTAAAACAGGCGATTAGCAAGCCTGCCCGAAAGCCAGCAATAGCATCGCCAGACAAGCATACCCCGGGATTGACTTACGTGACGCAGCGCCTCAAACCTCCGTACACTCGCTATCCACTCGTTTGTCTCTTCTTGTGAATCCAGCGCGATCACCCGCTTCCGAATAAGAGCCTGTGCAGTAGTTGTATTCCAAATCTTGTGCGTGAACCCGCGCGAACAGCTCATCAGCTGCTTCTCAAAGACCATTGTTGGCATCCCGCTGCGTACAGCAAATCGGGGCCTTTCAGGGACTGTCGGCGGCAGCTCAAATTCCGGCCGGTGACTCGAGTACTGGCGTATTGTGCTGATCACATGGGCATCGCGGGTGTCGTAAAGTCTAGGCACAACCACGTACTCCTCGCCGTTGTGCATAGTAATGGAAATATCGCTGCCATCAGCGAAACTGAAGCCCGTCACCGTCCACAGCGCATCAGACTGGAACTCAGTCCCCTGGACACCAAAAGTGACCATAGTCCCCATTACACTGCCAAAGTCCCGAATCACAAGCCGGTATACCTTGTCCGTGTAGTCGTTGGAATAGCCAATCATAAAGTGCACGGGGTCGGTGCCGGGCTGCCTCCCCAACACCACATCGCAGTGCTCCGGCGCGTGGCCGAATATGAAGCCCTGGCGGTGTTTGGGCGGGTGCTTAAAGTTGAGTTCCAGATACGGTAGTTTGCTGTACTTTGCGGCTTTGGGAATGCCTTCGGAAGCGGCGTCGTCGCACGGCTCATGATATCGGTCGCGATTCCGGTCGACCACTGCCTGTGAAAATTTGCCAATCTTGGGAAACAAGCGGGCAATCAGGCCCAAGCCTGGCGGGCTGTGGCGGGCGTTTAACGAGGGTGCGTCGAGCTGTTGGTTTCGGGGATTTTTCTGATCCATACCAAGATATAGGCGACGGGCGGGGGCGTAGATAATGCCAGAGGTAATAAAGATAGGGGATAATCAACGGCGGAAAGAAGCACAATCACTCAATGGCTTTGCGCTCTGACGGACTTGCATCAATATCAAAGTCATTGGTAGAGCTCCAGAAAACAAAAAGACGGCAGCGACAGCAAACGACGGCGAGATTTTGTGTGATTGACGTCCAGTTAAAGCAGAAGAAAAATGGACAACGCCCTGTTCCGTGATACCGGCTATATGTACTATGGGCATGTCTGTACTAGACAAACCTGGGCCGGCCAGGCAAGCCTCTGCTTCTCCCACGCCTGCGTTTAGGCCCGGCTGGCAAGCCACAGAAGCCAAGAAACGGGCAAGGGAAAAGGAGACAGAAAGAGGAAAAGGGCGTGTGAGATGGAATAACATGTGAGAAGGGGCAGAGGACTGAGGAGAGCAAGAGAAGAGCTGGCAACGGATAGGTCAGCAAACAGCTTTCGAAACGGCTCAGATGCACCTATCCGCTCGCCATATGATAGCGAGGCTCGCCTCATCCCATACATGACAAGAAAAGTGCATATGCAATCAAGACTCCGGCAGGCCTATAGGCAGGCCAAAAGACTAGAGCCCAAACCACAGCGTCTTGAATGCGGCAGGTTCAAACGGAGCAGGTGGTATACCAGCCAGAGCTGAGCACCTTGGTGGAGTCACCGGGAGCGAGGATGCGGCTTTTGGTAAAGACTCTGTGGTCAAAGATTGTGTTTGTTGGCTGCCTCCGGGCCTGGCTTTCAAGCATAAGAGCCTGGGAAGTGTTGGCCTTTGTTGGTGTTGGGGGTCTAGCGCAGTGCAGTCCAGTGCAGTCCAGTGGATAGCCCACCAGCCCGCCAGCTCACCAGCCAGCCTGACTAGCCCTAAGCCTGCGCCCGAGCCCAAACATACCTCCAGGGAGAGCCTGCCGCCCACTGTACATAGGAGAATGGTGGAAAAGCCTCATCTTGTCCTCCACTGCCATTTCCCTCCATGCACCTGCCCGGCCCGTGTGCCTCAACCCATCTCTGCACATGCAATGCGGTGTGGCCTTTTCCCTCGCACAAAAAGCCACAGAAACACACAAGCATGCGTGGAATCGTCTGGCATCTGGAGTCTGACTCTCTGGCCTTTGCCTGCTGCTCTGGTATGGCTGCGTCTCGGAGGGGGTGCGGGCTGGTCCTGTCACCAAACCATGCACCAATTGATTTTCGTGGCCCGTTTCTATGGCTGATTTTCAGGCCCTGTCGCCAGTCCTACATCTGGTGTTGGGTTGTATTCGCCTTTGTCAAACAGGCTTTGGCTGGTCTTTCTGAGCCTAACTTGAGGCCGTGATTTTGCGAGACGTGGTTTGTAACTTTGTGGCTGGCAGATGGTGATTATCGACGGCAACAACTTGGGTGAGGTTGAGCTCAGGTTGTACATATCTCCGAAGATTAGCCGACCAAAAGTGTGGCGTCTTTTTTTTCTTCCGCCACAGTCGCCCTGTTTTGATCTGTGGCGTTATATTTGCATCACCCAGGCTTCAGAAGTCCAGCATCTGTAGCGCCTTCATCGTGAACACCATACATTGTCCATCCTGCCCCCGTTCCTTGCTATCAAGACTCGGTCAGTCCACATTCCATCAACATGGCGCCATCACCGGATGCCGAAACTAAGCGTGGCGACAAGTTTTCCGCTGCCAACAAGGAAGAAAACATCTACATTCCCACCTTCATCAGCAAACGGCCCTTCTATGCCGACAACGATGCCAGCGCCGACTACCTAGGCCATCAGCGACTACAAAAAAAGGACGAAGAAACAAAATGGTACGACCGTGGCAAAAAGGCCGCTCCGGCTGCCACCAAGTACCGCAAAGGCGCCTGCGAGAACTGCGGCGCCATGACCCACAAAGCAAAAGACTGCCTCAGCCGGCCGCGCGCCCGCGGCGCAAAATGGACCGGCCGCGACATCCAGGCCGACGAGCTGCTGCACGACGTCAAACTCGGCTGGGATGCCAAGCGTGACCGCTGGAACGGCTTTGACCCCAAGGACTTCCGCGCCGTTGTCGACGAACACAACAAAATGGAGGAGCTGCGCCGCGAAGCCCAACGCGCCGCCCGCGCCGAGGACCCGGACTCGGCTACTGCTGGCGACGACGCCATCGATGCCGGCGACAAGTACGCTGAACAGAACGACATGAGCAAGCATCAGGCCACCTCCACGCGCCAACTGCGCATCCGCGAAGACACAGCCAAGTACCTCCTCAACCTCGACCTCGACAGTGCCAAGTACGATCCCAAGCGACGCACACTGGTTGACGCCGGCGCCACGATAGACAAGGCTGCCGAGACCTTTGCCGAGCAGGGCTTCATGCGCGCCACTGGCGACGCCGTGGAGTTTGATAAGGCGCAAAAATATGCCTGGGAACAGCAAGAGACCTTTGGAAACACCTCGCAGCATCTGCAGGCAAACCCCACATCCGGTGAATACCAACGCAAGTTGATTCGCGAGGCCGAGGAGCGAAGGAAGGCTGAAAAGGCCAAAATGCTGCAGGACATGTACGGCGTGGCGGCCGATGCCGACAATGGCGGCGAGGGCACGGCGACGGCAGCACTTCGCGCCATGGCGGTCACGGAGAACGAGGCGTTTGTGGAGTATGACGAGTTGGGCTTGGTCAAGGGCGCGCCCAGAAAAATCGTCAAGTCGCGCTATGCCGAAGACGTATTCCCCAACAACCACTCGTCCGTGTTTGGCTCATGGTGGGCAAACTTTAAATGGGGCTATGCCTGTTGCCATTCCTTTGTCATGAACAGCTACTGCACCGGCGAAGACGGCAAGCGGGCCTGGGAAAACGCAGAAAAGCAGAGAACCGGCGTTGCCATGATTGAGAATATCGCTGCTGCGGATGCTGCTGCTGCTGCTGCTGGCGACGATACTACTGCTAATGCTGATGCCGCAGAGCAGGTAGATGCCAAGGCAGAAGACGGCGAGGCTGAGCCGCCGGTAAAGGAGCGCAGGGTCAAGAAGCGCACGGCGGCAGATATGATGGATGGCGTCACGGAAAAAGATCTGGAGGAGTACCGCAGACGAAGGACGGCGGCGGAAGATCCAATGGCACAATTCTTAGGGAAAGATGACTTGGTGTAGTGTTGTGGAGGTGGGCGTTCACTAATCATGACAAAACCCACCATTGACACTTCCCTCACTGTAAGCTCAAAGTTGTCCGTGATGACTTTTTAACACTATAACGCGCTTTTCATGGCTATCATTGAGTAACATATCTAATTCTCTCATGTTCTGTTGTTTCATGATTTCATTGCTATTTGATCCATCTCCTCACATGCACGATAGCCCCATATGCCACTTGCTTGCTGTTTAATTTTTTCTTATTCATATCTCTCATCTGGAGTTTGACACAATACACAAAAGCATGCACGTTCATGTGTGACTACGTTCATGCCGGAAAGGAGAAGCACACTCAGCCTCTGTCACACCCGCCCCAGGAAGATGCTAGCACGTCCAAGATCTCCGACGGGGCTTGTAAAGGTTGGCCGCGTACCCTTTGTCCAGGTTAGGTTGGATATACCTCGAGACTTTGTAAAAACAGGGACAGTGGACAACTGGGCAGAAAAAAAGAAAAAGCTTCGGCGGCTCGCGTATCATTAAAAGAGAGAGAAAGAGTTTGGTATTTTTTTTGGTCTTCAATTCTTCCTGATATTCTCCTTTTAGATCGTGGTCTCGTAGGGGACAGGAGTGACGGTCTGGGGGGCGTTCTCCTTGAAAGAGATTGTCCGCGCGTCGCGGGGGGCAGCCGGTTGCCGCTTCAGCTGGACGGGGGTACCCTCAGCCTTGGCAATCTTCTTCTTCTCGGCGTTCTCCTTGACTCTGCGCAGGAAGTCGTCACGCGAGCGCGAGGGGGAGACGTGCTCGATCCGGACGTTGATACGCTTCTCCAGGTAGCGGTAGCCGACCTTCTTGTAGATGATAATACCAACAGCAGACTTGGTGACGTTGTAGACAACGCCAGTCTTGCCGTGGTAGACCTTGTAGGGCATACTATAAAGTTTCATGTCAGCATTCAGCCATGGCAACAAGCTGCCTTGCATGATACTCCCAAACTTTTCCATCTCTCAAATGCTCTGTCGGGTGGTGGGCGAGTTTTGCATGTAAGAATAATGTGTCGTCGGAATTTGTATCGGCTGACGGCGAGTGTCTTCGGAGCGAATGAGAGAAATGAAAGCTTTTGGGGTACCATACAAGGTTTTTGTTTGAGAACAAGGGATGTCTCTTACCCCTTCTGGACAGCACCGTTGGTCTTGATGTCAACGATATCACCGACTCTGTATTACGCCAATGTGTCAATAATTCGTTCTCTGATATTTCATCATGTCGATTGAAAGCAGAGTTTATCTCGTGTCGTCGTCGGTGTTTTTCGAGTTGATGGATTGGGTGCTAACGAACCTGTACTCGCGGAGGTAGGTGGACAGGGCGATCATGCCCTTCTGGCGGAAGTTGCGCGAGAAGGCATACTATTTTGAAGGTCAGCAAAACGGCGCCCTCATAGATTCAATCGCTTCAAGGTCGAAAAGTAAGGAGATGTGAGACGTACGCGAGTGCCCGAGCGGAGACCAGCGGATTTACCCATTTTGACGGTATTTTGGTATGGTTGAGAAGATGGTGATAGTTTCGTTCTTCACTTCCAAGATTTCTCAAGATAGACTCTCAAGAGCAAGTGGTCCCAGTGGAAAATTGGGCACAATCCTGTAATCGGTGTGGTGGGGTCTGTGCTGAGTCAGCCTTCACTTTTGCAGGCACTAACCATACACAATGGCATATTTAGGTCTTTTTGATCAGGGCTTTGCCCACGCACAAAAGTTTTTAATGACAGGGTAAACTTCGGGACTGGGGCCTGGCGTGGATTTTCAACGTTGACAGACCCACTCCAGTGTGTGTCCTTGTGAATATTGACCATTGAAAATTGGACTTGTCGAAACTTTGACTTTTTCTCTTCCCAGAATCGTCAACCCATCCCGCAAAAATGGCTCCGTGAGTACTATCGCCATTGAAACTTTGAAAGTTTGGTCTTCTTGTGCTAACAATTATTCGCAATGTAGTCTGTGCTACTCCAAGACTTCGAGAACTCCTCGCCGCCCCTTCGAGGCTGCCCGCCTGTCAGTAATCACCGGCCACTAAATGAGAGCTAGACTCTCTTTAAGTCGATTGTGATGGAAAACTGACATCGATTTCTTCACGACATATAGGGACTCTGAGCTGAAGCTCGTTGGCGAGTACGGTCTGCGCAACAAGCGTGAGGTCTGGCGTGTCCAGCTGACTCTCTCCAAGATCCGTCGTGCTGCTCGGTATGCTATAAACAGCCCCAAAGTCGAAACCTCCACAAGGGGAAAGGATGGCTCTCCAAAGGAGAATTTTAAAGTCAATTGCTAACAACTTATCTCTTGTATAGTGAGCTGCTGACCCTGGATGAGAAGGACCCCAAGCGCCTCTTCGAGGGTAACGCTCTGATTCGCCGTCTGGTGCGTGTCGGTGTCCTTGACGAGTCCCGCATGAAGCTCGATTACGTCCTGGCCCTGAAGGTCGAGGATTTCCTTGAGCGCCGTCTGCAGACCTGTGTGTACAAGCTGGGTCTTGCCAAGTCGATCCACCACGCCCGTGTGCTGATCCGCCAGCGCCACATCCGCGTCGGCAAGCAGATCGTCAACGTGCCCTCTTTCATCGTCCGTCTGGACTCCCAGAAGCACATTGACTTCTCTCTGTCCTCTCCCTTCGGTTCCGGCCGCCCCGGCCGTGTGCGGAGAAAGAAGGCCAAGGCCGCCGAGAAGGGTGACGAGGATGCCGAGGATGACGAGTAAACAACTCGCTCTCTTGTGGTCACGACTCGTATTCTCTTTGATTTTCAGGGTTCTGTTTTTGGGGGCAAAACTACTACAGCTGGGTAATGGACATCGTGCGTCGCTCAGCGTGCGCATTTTAGCATGAGGCGTTAGATGGGTCAAAAATGGGATTGATTTGCTGTTTTTTTAGGGATCAACAACAGCCCGGCTGTCTCCTGAAGACTGCACAACTCGTACCCGTGATGGTGACTTGTTGATGTGTCCATGAGCAGAACATACTGACGATCAGGAGACTTCTAACGTGTGGTCTTTCAAGCACACGAATGAAAAAAAAATCAAAAATAGAAGAGGCCTTGAAGGCAAACTTTTGAGTACATTGACGGAGCTTGTGGGTGCTGTGTGGTTTCGTAGCTCTGCTATCATGATTGATGATCTATACAATTTTCAAATTGCAAACTGTATCGGGATTGTGGTTGCTATGCCTTGTTCTCGTTACGTCTTGCCCAACAACTTTTACTACGTTGGCATTCATTCAGCCTGTCATGTTGTTACACCATTAGATTTTAGGTATAATGTTAGGGTTAGGCGTCCTGACCAGCCTGAAACAGAGCCATGTATATTTGTTAGCCAGCCTAAGCAAGACTCTAGTCAACACTAACGCGCAGTACAAGATAAGAACAATAACGTCATTGGCTTGTGCCATTTCAAGCACATGACCCCACCATAGCTTTCTATCCAGAACATCAACTATTCATCATCAACGACCGACAAAAACCAACAAACTTCAGACCTTTCAACGTCTGAATACTCTCCCTTCTTTTTGTTACGTTCACAGTTCCTTTATCATCACGACTCGAGCCTAACCAAGTCATTTCCCTCCCGCTGTCACTGTAGTAACCATTATAGCATCTCCTACCTCGATCGATACCGCAGCGATGAACTATCTCTACTCGACAGTCAACACGCTTCGTGACCGGTACACGCCGGTCTCACACACCTCAACCTTCCGCAACACCGGCCAGATCACACCTGAAGAGTTCCTACAAGCTGGCGACTATCTCGTGTACAAGTTCCCCACCTGGTCCTGGGGCCAGGCCGACGACCCGTCCCGATGCGTCAGCTTCCTGCCGGCCGACAAGCAGTTCCTGGTGACACGCAACGTACCGTGCCACCGGCGGCTAGACGACGACTTTGCCGGCGATGCCGGCCACGAGGAGGCCTTGATCAAGGACGGCGAGGACTTTGGTCGCGCTCCGGGCGCGGGTGGCGCTGGCAGCGCGGGCGATGACGACGATGAGGGATGGCTGCGCACAGGCGGCATGGTCAGCTCGCAGCCACTCAAGGTCAAGGAGATTCGGACAGTCGACGACTTGGGGAATGTGGGCGACCGTGAGGTGGTGGAGGACGACGACGATATCCCTGATATGGAGGACGAGGAGGATGATGACGCAATTATCAAAGATGACCAGGCCGATGGCAAATCAGGGTGAGAAAGCTCCAGGTCTTTACGATTGTGTGGCTGAATTACTGCTAACACATGTGCACACATTCCTTTTTCCCCCGCAAAAGCGGCCGTCGCACCTACAATCTGTACATCATGTACTCCCCATTCTACCGCACGCCACGCATGTATCTATCAGGCTACCTCTCGTCCGGCCAACCACTCCCGCCGCAGTCCATGATGGACGACATTGTTGGTGACTACAAGGACAAGACTGTGACATTGGAAGACTTCCCCTTCTTCGCCAACAATGTCAAGATGGCCAGCGTCCACCCATGCAAGCACGCCAGCGTCATGAAGTCGATGCTGGATCGCGCCGACGCCGCGCTGCGCCTGCGCCGCGAGAAGCTGCAGCGCACGCGCGACCTGAGCACCGCCGAGACTGAGACTGCTGACGCCTTGGCCAGTGGCGTTGCGGGGCTGGACGTTAAGGACAAGGACAAGGACAAGGACGGCGATGAGTGGGAGGAGGTCAAGGAGAGCGAGGTTCACGACGAGGTGGCCATCCGCGTTGACCAGTACCTGGTTGTCTTCCTAAAGGTGAGTCCCCGAGTTCTGGAACACGGCTGTTTCCCTGCATGCAAGCGCCTCTCTAACATGTCTATTCTGCAGTTCATGGCTAGCGTGACGCCCGGCATCGAGCACGATTTCACGATGACGATTTGAGCGGGGTGTCTCGAGGGCATAGGGGGGTTTTAACTTGATTTTTATTTGCCATGCCTGCGTATACTTGTTATCACCGTCCTCATATGAAGTGTATAATGCTATCTGATGATTGTCTTCCTGTTTATTTCACGTCTGTTATTTACAGGCTCCAAAGATCCCGTGTTGTAAAGTGTGAACATGTCTTGAGTGCACAGACAACCTGACCCGGGCGTTGTTGTATAGATGTATATTGTAAATTTACGATGTTAATCTATAGGATAATAAGAAAACCAAAAAACAACGAGTGAAGTGTAGGAAGGTAAATATGCAAATAGCCAAGAGAGACAAAGGGAAACAAACGAACGCTACATGTGGCTGAGAATGAGCGGGCAGAGTAATAAAAGAAAAGAAGCCACGAAAGACTAGAGATTGCATGGAACATCCAAGAAAGTAAGAAGACAACAAAGGAAACATGGCTAGACAGTGGCACCTAGTACATACACAAACAAACTTACAGAAACCAAAAAAAGAAATGCGAGAGAGAGAATGTGCTTGTCACCTCCGGGTCTTGTCGTCCAGCCATGACGCCGCATAGTCTTCGTCCCGCCGCTCATTCGAAAGCCGCGAAAGCGACCTCTTTGAGCCCAGCGCAGACGTGGAGCTTGATGCCGACGATGGCTGGAAAACGCCGTACGAGCTGCGGCGATAGCTGCGGCGGCTGACAGAGCGGACTACGGGCGAGAAACCGCCGCCGCCGCCGCCTCCGCCAATGCCCGTTCCCGTCCACTCGTCGTCGTGGCCGGTGTCGTCGTCGCGCGGGGTCCCCGGCTCGGACAGGTCGTCTGGCGCGGCGACGACGAGCAGGCTGGGGTCGCCCGTGGGCAGCAGACTGCCCTCTTCGATTGCTTTGCGCTGGATGGGCGAGGCTTGGCGCAGAGACTGGCGTGACGAGGCGCGGCTGAGCGAGGCAGCGACCGAGATGGAACTGACACTAGCAGCACTCGGGCTGCGGCGAAGGGGAAGCGGAGACGGGATGCGGGAGGCAGGGCTCTGGATGCCAGTAGCGGTGGTGGTGGCAGCAGTCGGAGGCAGCGGCGACTGAGCTGTGAGGTTTGTGCTCGACGATGAAACCTGTGGGGTCGTGGGAGTTGGCAGTGTAGTGGCTAGCGAATGGCGCTTGATTGCGGACAGCGAAGTCACTCTGCTGCCTTTCTCTGGCAGTGGCAGTGGCGTGCCAATGGGAGGAAGGGGCTGGCCGCGCCCCATGGGCTGCGACAGGTCGATAGCCGGGGCTTCGGTGCCAGACGTGCCAGCAGCAGCTGAGGAAATAGACTCCTTTCGGCGGCCAAGTGCATTGATGCCCCAGTTTCGGGCATATGCGGCTGCAGTGCTCATGGCGGCAAGGGTATTCCGTTTGGTCATATTAGGTGACGAGGAGGGCGAGCTTTCGTGCTCAGGCAAGCCAGAAGTCTGTGAAGAGGTCTTGGGAAGCTCAGATAGACTGCCGGCTTTCCCATTATACGAGTAGCGCGAGTCGGGACGTGAGGCGCGGAAGGGTACAGGCGAAGCAGAGGCAGTGTTACTGGTATTGATATCGTTGTCGTCGAGACTGCTGCCGTCGTTGCCAATGGTGTCGTTAGCCCGAGCAGGATTATTTTCGAGGCTCATGTTGCTGTTATTATTGTGGGTGTAATTGTCATGGGCCGAGTTGCTTCGGCTGTTGCGCACATTGTTTCCACTTGCTGAGCCGTTGCTGCTACCGGAGCTGTTGGCAAGAAACGCCGCCGTTTTGCTGAGGAATGAGCCTGCCTGAGACTTCATAGAGTTCATAGTCGGGGTTCTGCCCAGCTTGAGGCCAGACGTAGAGCTATTTCCGTCGGAATCCATTGACGAGACGGTTCCTCTACGGCCGCCATACGGAGTGGGTTCGGTCTCGAGCTCGATTTCCTCTGGGAACACAGGCGGGGTCATCTTGGACGAGGCTGCAGTCTGCGCAGTCGGTGCGTGGGTTGCAGAAGAATTGAGCTTGCCTGGAGAAACCCGGCCAGAGTCGGTGTCAGCAAGCGCCTCTAAACTCTCGTTTTTCGCAGGAGTCGAAGCGCCTTTAGAGCGAGTTGAAGACTGGCTAGAAGAGGCCCGATAAGAGTCCAAGGTTTGGGACGAACGGCTGGGGGTGGTTTGCTGAGTGTCGGGTTGCTGCTGTTCCCTAGCCAGCGAAGCTTTATACAACAGAGAAGGTGTCTGGGCTGGAGCGGCTGTATTTGATGGCGATGGCTTGGAGGGTGTTTGTGCAACTGCGGCGAGGTTTTCATAGCTAGCTTGAGGGGAGATGGACACATAATGGGTAGTCTGTTTGAAATCTACTGAGGACGAAGCTGCAGCCTCGGAATCATTGTCACCCGTAGCCGGTCCCGGTCCAGTCCAGGTTTTACGCTTGTGCATGGTCGCATTTTCAGTGTTGGCAAAGCTGTGGCTTTTCTCCATGGCCGGGATGATCTCGGGCTTGGGAGGTGAGTCGGATAATGCCGTGTCATCGTCGGTGTTGGCCTTGACGTCCGTCTTGACGTCCGTCTTGACGTCTGTCTTGATCTCGGTTTCCTCTCCCTTTGTACGGCCCGTAGCCACAAACTCATTACCCTCAAATACACCGCCGCGCCATTTCTTGTCCTCGGTGCGAAAGAACGGCACGTCGTCCCAAAAGGGCTGCACCAGGGACTCGGCCACAACCTCTTTGATGCGGTTTTCAATCTGCCGCAGAATCACCGTGTATGTGATCTGGCGCGAGCTGACAATCGGCTCCACCACCATGTCCATCTTGGGCAACTGTGCAAACGAAAACCACAGGCGGTTGCTCGGCGGGGGCTTGACTCGGAGCAGCATGTGTCCCTCGACACGCTTAACCGTCACAGACAGCATGAGATCAACTTCGCGCGCCTTGAAACGGGCGCCGAGGTCCAGTCGGGCCGTGGCGGCAACCTCCATGCGAAAGTTTCCGGTGTATTTGATGTCGGCTTCGGCCAAGAACTCTCCGTCGACCGTCATCTCGCGCAGCTTCGGGTTTGTGATGAACGGAGGTCCTTGGCCCGTGTCGATTCTGCGAATGGCGATATTTGTCAGGAACGAAGGCACTTTGACACGTGAAATCTTCTTCATTAGGAGACTTCGAACGTAGTCTTGTAAATCTTCTGTTTTGTAGATTCCAAGAAATATGCGGCCCAAAAAGGCATTGAGCCAGCGTGTCTGCAGGTGGTCTTCGGAAGAATGTAGCTTCTGCACCAGTGAGATTACATCCTTGACCTCAAACAGCTGCGGAGGTGGCGGCATGTGCTTTGAGGCGTCTCTGAACGTGTGCTCCTGGTTACGGAGGAGGCAAAAGTAAAAGTCTTCTTTGGCACTGCAGTTTTCTGAGAAGAGATAGAACGGCTTCGTGGGCTGTGAATCGGGGGTCGCGAGGTCAGCGCTGTCCATACGTCGAGACAGGCAAATGGCGTTCTTCTTGATGTAAAGCTCGCCTTCAGGCGTGATTCCGCCGCCGGAATAGATGGAGATGTCATGGTGAGCTAGGGAAATGACATGGCGGACTTCGAGCTGTTCCTCGTCATCGAACAGCATAAGATGGCCGTGGCTAATGGAGGGGGGAGCACAAGGGAAACAAAAAAGGAAAAGTCAGCAAGCATGGTCATGGGTTGGCTGGCCTTTTTTTTTTTTGGCATGTGATTAATCGTACCGCAAGACAATGAAGAAGATATTGCCGGCCTTTCTCGGCCGCGAGCTCGACGCCGTAGAGTCCGAGTCCTTGGGCGTGGCCTTGCGCTCAAAAATGCTCTTGTACATGGTCTGGTAGACACTCTGACTGGGCGCAGCTACAGTGGCGGAGCCAACGGGTGTGGTGCGCTCTATAGGCTTGGCATTGATTCCCATGGGGGTATATTCGCGGCACACGGCGAAATAGCCGGAGGCCATGTCATCCTCGCCGGTGCGGCGGGCAGAAGAAGAAGAGGTCGAGGCGGCGGCGGCAGCGGCGGCGGCTTTTTTCTCGGCCTGGAGAAGACTGACGTCATCCCCGGGCTGTATCAAATCGTCATCGGCGTCGGCGTCGATATGGGGGAGGCCGGCGTCCGGGCGGCCCGCGTCGTGGTAGGGAAACGTCAAATGAGCGTGCAGTAGGCCGGCCAGCAGGACGAGAGGGATCAGGGTCAAGCCGCCAAGAACGTAGGCAACGAGAAAGCTTGCCCAAGACATGTTGGGTGGAAGCAGTGAGGGCGAGCAACAGTCGAGATGGGGATGGAAGAGAGAAGAAAAGAAAACAGGTATCCGGCATCACACAATTGCCAGGCCAATGTTTCTAAGGCCTGCCCTGGTCCAGCTGCTTGTCCGGCTTATTCTGGCTGATTTCAGGGGCGACGACAAGGATGGAAATACCAGCAATCAAGCCACTCACTCACACGGCCAGGCCAGTCAGTGCTTCATTGGAGAGCGCCGTTTTTGGTGTAGCACATTTCCAAGACCCCAAAAGAGAGAGAAAGCGCTTGAAGGCGTGGCAGAGCCAGCAACAAGGCAGCAGCGCCCAAAGACAGAAAACAAGGCGATGATGCCGATAAAGCAGCGGGCAGAGTTTTGAGGAGGAGGAGACAAAGAAGTGCGATGAAAATTTTCAGTGGCTGCAAAAGGCAAGCAGAGGTACGTATCTTTTCTTCCAGCAACGAATGAAGCAATAACCACATCTAGCCAGCTAGCTGCACAGCTGCATCCCATCGCATCGAGCTCTTGCCTTGTTCTAATTGTTCCTTCCCACTTCGGAAGGTTTCCCGTGACCAGGGTTACCCGCTCCGTCCGTGGCCCTAACCCTAGTGTCGTCTGATGACGGCATCTCCTACGGACAAGTCCTACAGACAAGTCCTAGTCTCCGTCTGCCAGTTTCTGCAGCATCGTTTGCCATGTGATTGTTAGGTGCCGGGTTTGATAGGCTTGTCGCTGAAGATCAGAGGTTGAAAGTGGAGAAGAAGAATAAGAGGACGGGACGTGGGTGAGGGGGAGCTGGACTTGACAACATCCTCAAGTAACTTTGTACACCCGAGTTATCCGCAGCAGAACAGCCTTTTCTGCCGTCATTAAGCTTTTTCCTTTGGTACAAGTCCAGTGTATATATAAGCCGCATAATTGCTGTTGCATCGTCGGAGAGGCCTGATGCCCCCTCCTCCCCCCCTGTTTGCCACGAACCAGCCGGTCCTTTTCATTGCATGTTAGGATGACGAGCGGATTGGCTTCATTTGCTTTTAGCTGCAGCAAGACACAGAGGCATCAGAAGCCAAGAGGGGACCTGAACAGAAGACAAAACAACGATACATGCAACACCCGCTGGTCCGTCCGAGCTTGGGCTTCTTTCCGGCTGGAATGCAGATACAACAGCCACAGGGCTCATATAGTAGGTAGTACGAGACTGCCAAGCCATGCCTGCAACCGCGAGAGCACCAGCCAGACCGACTAGAGGGCGGCGGAGACATGGAGAGGGAAGAGAGAGAGAGTCCATATAAGCAAAGAGAACAGCCTCCAATATCGGCCGAGGGCAACCAGAGGGCAACCAGAGGGCAACCAGAGGGCAGTTAGGGCAACCAGAGGTGCAGAAGCCTCGTCGCGTGCAGGGAGGATGCAAGACAAAACATGGGCAGCGCGAAAAGGGCCGATGCTGATTCAGACAAGCGAGCAGGCGGAGGGTGAAATCGAGGGAAACGCAGAGCCTCGGGGCACAAAGGCAAGCTTCAGGCCGCCCGTTGGTTTTGCCAGCTGGCGCCAGCTGCTCTGGGCTGACACTTGATTTCTTTTTTTGGAGAATATCAAGATCTTGGCATCTCCAAACCAATCAACTGAAGGCCATTGAAGACAGAATGACGAATATAAGGAAAGAGCGGCAAGGCTGAAGCTGAGCATGACATGAAAGAACAAGAAAAGGCAAGAACGATAAGGCTCTCGTCAGGCATCTACAGAAAATTTTCTTTTCGCCTTTTTGTCCTCTTCTTTGTTCCTTTTTTCCTTTTTCTCTTTTTTCTCTTTTTCCCTGCACATCCGCATCCAACAAGCGTCCCAATCAACTCCTCATCCGGCATCCCGGCTGTTCTTCTGATTTGGAGAATCAATTCATCAATCAATCTGTCAACACACGCTTGCTAACCCACACCCGTCCAAGCCCAGGGTTAGTCCTCGTCTGCGTCCTCTTCAGGCTCAAGCCAGGCCAGGCCAGGCCAGGCCTCTCTTGCATCCCTGTGCACACCACACTGCACTGCACTGCACTGCACTGCACTGCACTGCACTGCACTGCACTGCACTGCACTGCACAACAAACAACAACAATAACAACAACACCACGCCCAAGGTAAGCCCCCCCCCAAGCGCCTAGCCGACACTATACCCTCAGCTCCATTCCTTCTCTGGAGCTCCCTTAGGTACAGTACACTGTTTCCCTGGATTTCAGTATTTGTTTGCTTGGCTAGCCCGCTGTGTTCTTCATTTGCGAGTCTTCGGGTCTTTGATAGTCCGTCTGCCTGGCCACTTCACATGTTATCGTGGCTTCCAGCTGCTCTTCTTCTTCTTCTTCTTCTTCTTCCTCTTCCTCTTCCTCTACTGCTACTGTCGCCTTCTCCTCACCGCCACTGACACCAACTGCCTCAATACCAGCTGACCTTCTGACCCTGCCGCTAACTGCTAACATTGCTCCCGAATTTCAGCCCAAGTCCTGTTGCTGGCAGGACTCGACCCTGCCTCCGTCTGTCTGCCTGCCTGAGCTGCGATCTAGGCCTGTGTGTGTCCATCTGTCTCGGGCCTGGCCGACACTTGGCTCACTGTTGGGCCGAAGCTTTTCTTTGCTTCCCCTCATTGAATGCAACGACCTTGCTGCACACAACTTCGGTAGTTAATACTACTACTACTACTACAGTGCACCGCATTTTACACTGCTGTCATTCTTTTGTTCTAGAATCGACAAATCTCTTTCCCCCCGAAAGAACGGCAACCCCTCTTACCTTGTTGTATTGTGACTCTCTTGCCTCGAC
Source organism: Thielaviopsis populi (assembly GCA_017591655.1). Classification (NCBI taxonomy): domain Eukaryota; kingdom Fungi; phylum Ascomycota; class Sordariomycetes; order Microascales; family Ceratocystidaceae; genus Thielaviopsis; species Thielaviopsis populi. Next base: position 25,878 of record JADILG010000220.1, read on the forward strand.
TTTTCTTTTTCTTTTCTTTTTCTCTTTTTCTCTTGTCGTTTTACACACACACACACACACACACACACACATACAATCTCTTCTCCTCACGCATGCGCAGAAGCACAACCCTGGTACAACTACTACATACGATTACCACAGCAAATCCCACGATAATACCAACCCTGGCAGATAACGACTCCAAATTTTCGGCATCCTCTTGCTTGTCAATCTCGTCATACCCTTCCTCGAAAGACAAGCCACCACGGCAGGGGAAAAAAAATCCAACACAAGCCTTTCGGCAACCCATCATATATTCGCTGATCCATAAGCATCGCCCTGGAAAATGGCCGCTGTTAGCACTCCTTGTCCTCTCCCCTTTGATTTTCCTTTATCATCCCATCTACAGCCTGCCGACTCCAAGAGCGAAATCCCCTCGCAAAACCAATTCCAAACTTCGACACAGTCCTCGTCATCCTTGGCCTATACCACCATGAGTGCCGTCATTAACGCCTCCAACATGAGCCTCTACGCTGCGCTACGCCATATGGAAGCCCAGAATCAGGTCGTCCGTGAGGCCTGGGAGTCTGAACGAAAATACCTGGAAGCCAACCGCGCTCGCGCCGAGCAAGTCTACATGGAAGAACGCAGTATCATGGACGAGGCTGTCAACTTGATGGAGACGGAAAGAGACCGGCTGCTTGACGAGATTTACAAACTGAGGAATAATGTACGGCATCTCGAAGACGAAAATGGAACCTTGCGTCAACGACTGGGCATGGATCCATCCACTTCATTACAAGCGAATGAATGCAGCCGTCCTATTGGGCTTCGGGGTGGCGCCGGCAGCTCAGAATCAATTTCATTCTCAGCTTCAGACTCTGTTGCAGACGATAGTGGTCCTGGAGTCGTTGGACTAGTCCCGCAGCCGCAGCTACAGTCACGCACCACTTCGGCCCTACTCTCCCCCGTCCCGGTGCAAGGCCCTGTAGCCCCCGTGGACTTTTTGCCGACACATCGATCGCCAGTCCCAACAATCGACATTCAAAAGATTCACCCCGAACTTGAAGGCATTCCCATCAAGGCTGCGGCCATAAAATCACCGACCTTTACCGATGTAGAGCCCGTTTCTCTGCCCACAGAAGCGTCTATCAAACCGTTTATGCTTGAGAGGCCGACAGAAGGCAGCAGTCATACCGACACCGACCTGTATGGAGACCATGATGCTGAGACCGAAACTAGCACTCTCAAGTCACCACCCAGTGAGCTTGGCGTTGCAAACCACGGCGGCATCCCCCATGAAGACACGCTACAGATGCTTACTGTCCACGAAGATGTCCGACTCAAAATACATGCTGGCCACACGCCTAACCATTCGCTTTCCAAGTTTCCTAGTTTCACGGCTGCTACTAGTTCCACCACGGGCGCAAACACCTGCAATGGTCCGACCCCAAACCACATTTACGATGCTCCGGCTGCCCTGGGAAATCCGACGGTGTTTGATGTGAGTCGCACGTACCAGCCAAAAGCAGGTTTCTCTCAGGGAATGGATGACGAGCAGGGACAGGAGCTGTTGCGGAACCAGCAGGATGGCTGCTGTCACCCATTCCCTGTCTCTCACACACAGCCGGCTGCGTCTTATGTTGCTGCCATTGACACCGAACCTACCGAAAACCATGTTTCTCAGGATCCCGTGCTTGTTGCAACACGCCGCGCCATCGCACATGCTGAAGACTTTGAAGGCATATCGACGCCACCCGAACACGACCGGCCTCTAACGGGCCCGTTGATGATCACTAACATCCCGGCCAAGGACGAAATCTTCCTAGCCAAGCTGGCCGAGAAACTGGAGGCTGTCAAAATCAGCCGCGAGGCAAGCCCGGAGAGCCTGACACACAGTGAGAATGGCGACCAAAGCCAGTTTGCACCGCCTCCATTGCCTGCGACACGAGCGGAAAAAGACGCACCAGACGCAGCAAAACTAGACACATGGGAAGGCAGTGCGGGTGGCAGAGAAATGTCAAAGCGGTCACGGACAGTGGCTGAATTTATTGATGAGGAGGCGGATGACGAACCGGATATCCCCCTGCGATTCAAGAAGACGACAAACTTTGGACTACCCATGGGACAGTTTTGCTGAGTGCGGGAATAAGACAGCGGGATTCCCACTGGGAGCCTCTTTGTTGTGAGACAGAGTGAGAGAGTTGTGCTATCTGTTTGGAGGACTTGCTGTCCGTTAAAGCTCAAGTGTTGGGAATACAGGCCCAACCCAAGCCGGGCCAAGTGGCCATGGCTTGTTCATTGCCATTTTTCTTTAGTTTCTGTTCTGCCCCTGCCCTATCATGATATCTGCCTCTGTGGTTTACATGCCATTCTCATGCCCCATCATCCCTCATTGTTGTTTTCTCGGCCAATTTTGTGTAATGCATTTGTTAATCTATATTGAGTCTGAGTGGCTGCAAGAACGAGGGTTGTTTGTTTCTTTTTTTTCCCTTGACGACTTATAGCATTTAATACCCCTTATTGTCTTTTTCTTCTCAGTTCTAGCTCCGGTTGTACCGGCACCGCCGGCACAACATGATACGGCACTGCATACACTCAAAGATGTACTGAGGCAGTCGATCGCCACACCGCTCACAATTGTGCTTACCATACAGCGTTTCCAAGTTTAAATGACCACATTCATGGTCACGTCGAAGAACACGCTGCATGTTAGCCACGGCCAGCGCGCGGTTCCGGGGGTTCGTTGGCGCTTCGCCCGGCTGACGCTGCCGATCTACGATGACCTCGGCGCGCGCGAGGAGTAGCCGCTCTTCCCACTGCGGGCACGTACACTGCTTCCATTTCACGCCGCACACGTAGCAGAACTCAAAGGAACAGCGGCACGCTACAGGCCATCGGACAACTGGTTAGCCAAAGATTTCTGTATCCGTCCTACCACACACTCGCCATGGCGCCAGCCGGTAGTACTCACTGATATGGTGGCAGCCCGTGTTCAGCTCCACCATCTGCCGGCACTTCCGGCACTCCTGCCACTTCATCTCCTGCGCCAGCGCCCGCACAGCCAGCGCCGCCTCGTCCGGCGGACACTCGGCTCCCAGGTGCTCACGGCCCTTGCAGCGCACACACGTGCGGCGCGCACAGCTCGTACACATGACCACATCCACCACATCCGCGGCCGTCGCAGTGCATGGGATAAAGGCCGCGCAGCGCGGCTGGTAGCAGTACGTCCGGGCGGTCGGCGGCGTGCCGAACTCGACGGCCTTGGCGGCATACGCGGCAGCCAGGCGCGCGCTGAGGAAGCGGTTGTGCGTGGTGGGCAGCACGTTGTCCTTGCAGCAGCGCGGCGGGAACAGCGACTCGTCGCGGAACGAGGCGCGGAATAACGCGCGCATGCAGCCGCGGCAGTAGGCGTGGCCGCAGCGCGCGTAGATCAGCCAGTCGGGCGGCAGTGGAGTGAAGCACACGAAGCATTGGTCCCTGGCGACGGAGTCGGGGGCGTCGAGCGCGGCGGCGTCGACATCGACGTCGGAATCAGAGTCGAGGTCGAGGTCGAGGTCGAGGTCGTCCGATATGTCTGCTACGGAGAGACCAGCGGCAGAGCCAGAGCAGCCAGGGTCAGAGTCAGATTCAGAGTCTCCTGTGTCCGGCGCGTCGCCGAACCCGCTTGCACCCACATTGCCCTGGCCATTGGTCTTGGCCAACTCCAGCGCAAGCCAGCGGTCGCGCGCAGCGTGGCGCTCCTCGCGTGCGTATTTGCGGATCAGCTTCAAGTCGCTGCCAGTGGCTGGCTTGCTGACGCTCTGGGCAACGGCTTGGTCATCCAGCAGCTGCTGGGCCTGCTGGAGCTCGGCGAGCATGCAGTGGTGGGCGGTGACGTCATTGGCGTGGTCTGTGCCAGCGGATTTTGCTGTGTCAGTTATATCCAGCGCAGCTAAGTCCTCTAGAAGCATGGCTATGATAGCCTGCGCAGATTTGGAGTCCTGGTCCAGAAGGCCTAGCATGGTGGGTTAATCACTTAGGGTTATTGTATGGTGAGGGTCAGTAGATCACGTCAGATGGGGAGAAGCCGGAAGTTCAAGGACACGTTCACGTGGTTGGTGCTAGAGGGAGCCTAGTCAGAAGTCTACAAGTCTCCCGACAGGCTCAACGCCTTTATACAGCGCTGAATCAGCGGACTGCTCTGGCTTTTTTTTTTCGTCTAAATTTTCCCAGATGGTTGGTGATGATGAGGGAAGATGTCAGATGAAGAACGGAAGCATAGGCGAACGGATACAGAGCAGCAAGCACGGCCAGATCACGAGCAGCCAGAACGAGACATTGTGCCTGGACTGGGCTGGGCAAGCAGACACTTGACGTTGCCCGGTCCAACCAATGACGATTTCCGAGCGAGCGAGCGAGCGAAGCCCTACGTTATCATCTGGATTTTTCCCCCTCCCCATGCATTGCTTAGCGACAGTAACTCTCCACTCTATATCGTTCTATTCCCTGTTCTTTTCTCTCGCCCTGTTTTATCCTTTCCTTATTTTCCTTTCCTTTCTCTTCTTCTTGCCTCTTTCTGCTGCCTTGTTCAGCTCGCTCCTCTGGCTCTGTGCTGTTGTTTTCCGTTGGGGCCTTCGTCTTCTTCCTGCTACGAGGAGAGGAAATGGGAAGCGGAGCAAGAGAACAAGATGTGATCTAATCTAGTCTGAGTTTAGTGTTGGTCAGCCCCAGATTAAATTGCATTACTGGCCTGGGAATCTTGCCTGGGCTTATTTCTGCTTCCCCTTGTATTAGCCGCGAGAAGGGCCGATCAATGACAGGCAGGCAGAGGTATAAAAAGGACAGGCAAAAAAAAAAAGAAGCACACACAACACTGGCACATCCAGTCGGCCAACCCAGGTCATCAGATGCTTTACAGAGTCAGCTAGCAGCAAGTCTGGAGTGAGGGGAAGAAGGAAGAGGAATAGGGGTGGGGGGTTCT
>JADILG010000221.1:12585-30630 GCA_017591655.1 Thielaviopsis populi
GATTTTTTTTTTTTTTTGTGCCGTTTCAAAAGGGTGGGTTGGTGGTTTTTTTTTGGGGGGGGGGGGGGGGGGGAGGAGGAGGATCCAATATGAAGATATTCAACAAGACGTGTAAACAACGTGAGAAGAAGCAGGAAAAAAAAGAAAAAAAGGGAAAATAAATACAGAAAATCAGGACAAAATATTGGTAAAATACTGCAAAAAGTCTACGTGAACAAGAGTTATAAAAATTAAAATTAAAAATTAAAAAAGAATTGTACTAAAAAAATAAGAATCCCTCCGTCTTATATCTTCCTGATTACGCGGCAATTGCTGTCGGATAATTAAAAAAAAAAGTCCCAGGGAAGGCGCGGACTCGAGAGACCCACTTCGAAGACTCGGCCGGCCCACTTTCCCTGTCTCACTACCTCTTTCCTTTTCCATCTACAGACACAATAAACTGTCGATAAATTCGATAAACTTGCCGCCCTGATAGATCGCACTTTTGGCCAAATTGCACCACCACTACCACCACCAGCCCTCATCAGGAAATAATCCCCAAAGAAACCTTGTTTTTCGTGCAGAAAGATTGCAGAAGGAAAATGGAAATCAACCCCACAAAAGAAAACGGCGTCAAAGCAACAGAACGTGGACCAGGAACATTCACGCCTCGACCCTTGACCCTCAACCCTCGACCCTTTCCTCATCTTCATGCCCATGGCCGAGAGAGAGAAAGAGAGAGAGAGAGATACAGGGCAAACAGTCATTTTTGGCCATCCACGTCCCTAACCCTTGAAAGCCGGTACTAAATAAAGACCCCTCCTCCCTTCCCCGGGGGGCCTTATATCCTGGGGTTTCTATTTTGTTTCATCATCACCATGGGCGCAGGCTTTCTTTCTTTTCTTCCTTCCTTCTTTCTTTCGTTCACTCTCTTGATATTCTCCGGCCATGCTCTCTGTTGATGATGCTTCTCGCTACGCTGTAACCAAACGAACAACACCTGTTTCTGCCCGCCCGAACACACACGGACCGCCGACAGCTGCATCTCTGTATCTCCCACTGCTTGCTGTTTGCTTTGACCGTCTCTGCCTACCTCTCTTTTCTCTTCTGCCTCTTTTTCCCCTCTTCCTCCTCCCTCCTCCCTTCTCGTCTGCCCACTCGTTCTTGCTCTGCTCTCTCAGACGCAAAGCTCGGCTCGCTGTTTCTTCTTGCTTCCTGTCGTTTGTTCCTTCCGCATGGCCCTCCCCTCTTCCTCTCTTCTCTCCTCGTCTCATCTCGTCTCGCCTAAATCACATTACCAGACTAGCTTCAACTCTCACCAACTCAGTCAAGTTTTTTTTTTTTTTTAATTTCCTCACAAACTCCCCTTTCTCCTCCCCTCCTCCTCTCTACTCTCAGTCTCTACTCTCGGTCTCTACTCTCAGTCTCTACTCTCGGTCTCTACTCTCAGTCTCTACTCTCGGTCTCTACTCTCAGTCTCAAATCTCTGTTCTAGTCTGCTCTGGTCTCTAGTCTCGCGCCTCCTCTGCTCTGTCCGCGTCCGTGTTTTTCTACTTCCTGCCTAGTCCCAAGACAAGCGAACCGACTCATCCGAGTCCGATCCGGCGTACCACTGCTTTTGTTTTTTGTTTTTTGTTTCCTCCTCCTACGTCTAGGCTGGTCCTTAGGGGGAAGCTTGTAGCTTGTGATACTTTGCTACCTGTCCACCAGCACTAACAACCACAACCGTAACCCAAACCCTATCTTCAATACACCCTAACCCTATCTCTACTTATAACAATCCCTCCACCCGTCTGCCAGTCTGCTAGTCTGTACCTATGTATACACACACACATACACACACGTGCCTACAGCACGGCACAGCAACCTAATTTAACTCGCATTTTATGCTGCTTTGGCTTTCAGCTCAGGCCCTCTTTCCTTCAATCTTCCCTCTGTTCCCTCTCTTCTCTCTCTCTCTTCCCTGGTTTTTTTCTTTTCTCTTTTTTCTCTTTCTTTCTTCTTCTTCTTTTCAGGCAGGCCAAGCCAAGCAAAGCCAAGCATTGAGGCGCAATATCAAGCCTGTGGGCAGCACAGATACATTCGTCATAAGCAAAGACAAAAATTGAATAAACCTTGAGAATCCTAGATATATACACACAAACCCTGCCAACCATATAACCCTAAGATAGTTTACACTCCCACCACTTATACGCCCGTCTCGTCTTAACTTCACGCAGACCCCAATCAGCCACAACTCTATCGCATGACCAACGTCGTCTGGTTCCCCGGCCCCCCAAGCTGCTGCTGCTGCTGTGCTCGGCCCGGCCGCCGCTCAATGTAGTCCTTATTCTCAATCGTCACGCTCTTCGTCATGTGATTGACCTTGTACACGCCGACCAGGCGCGCCGCCAGCTCAAACATGTTGTTGCGCAGCGAAATGACAATAAACTGCGCGTTCTTGGTGCGCTCCTTGATGTAGTTGGCGACAATCGACACGTTGCGGAAGTCGAGCGCCGCGTCAATCTCGTCCATGACGTACAACGGCGTCGGCTTGTAGTGGTGCAGCGCAAAGACGAGCGCCAGCGACGACAGCGTCTTCTCGCCGCCCGACAAATTGGAAATGTTCTTCCAAGACTTCTTGGGCGGCATCACGCTGAACAGAATGCCCTCGCTGAACGGGTCGAGCGAGTCGACAAGCTCCAGCTCCGCGTTGCCGCCCATCGTAATCATCTGATACATCTCCTTGAGCCGCAGCGAAATCGTGCTGAAGCCCGCCATGAAACCCTCGAGCCGCAGCCGCCGGAGATCGTCGCAGCGCTTCTTGGCCGCATCGCGCTGCGCCACGGCCGACGCGAGGTCCGACGACCGTGCCGCATGCTCGTCCACGCGGCGTCGGTACTCGGAAAGCACGCCAAGGTCGACGTTGACTTGCTGCGTCTTTTCCTCCAGCGCGGCGATTTCGCGCTTGAGCGTCTCTTTGTTCATGTCGGCCAGCTCGTCGCGTGAGTAGCGGGGGAGTTCCTGGGGCTGCTTGGAGAGCGGGATCTCTTCTTCCTCTCCTTCTTCTTCGTTGTCGTCTTCGTTATTGTCGTCGTCGTCGTCTTCATCGTCATCATCCTCGTCACCCCCCTCGTCGTCGTTGTCGTCGTCGTCGTCGGCATCACCCATCTCCACATCCTCGTCCTCATCATCCCGCACCGCCTTTTTCCCCACCTTCTTCCCCCCCTTCTTCCCCCCCTTCTTCACCACCCCCCGACGCACCACAATAGGCCCCGAGCCCATCAGATCCTCAATGTTCTGCAGCTCCAGCTTGCCCAGCTTGTCCTCCCAGTACTTCAGACTGCGCTGGCTCTCGACCAGCACCTTTTCGTTCTGCTCCAGCTTGTTGCGCATCTCAATCTCCACGGCCCGCGTCTCGTTGAGCTCCGCCGTCTTCTCGTCCAGCTCGGCCTTGAGCCCTGCAAGCTCCTGCTTCTGGCCCGACAGCGCCTCGTTGGCCGCGTCCACGCGGCCCTTGAGCTCGCCGGCAATCTCATCCTGGTTGGCAATCTCCGTCTCCAGCGTCTCCAGGTCGCGCGTGGCCGCCTCGAGCTCCTTGCCGGCCTTGGCCTGGTCGCGCTGCAGCTTGACAATCTGCTTCTCGGCCTTGACCTTGCGCACCTCGGCCTTGGAAATCTCTTCGTTGTTGTCCGAAATCTCCTCCTTGAGCGCGTCCACCTTGGCCCGCTGCGCCCGGAGCCTTTCACCGCCAACCTCCATAATCTTGTCCTGTAGCGCCTTGATCTCCGCCTCGACACTGGCCGTCTCGCCGTGCAGCTTCTCAATGTCGCGCGTCAGCCGCGCAATCTCCTTTTCCAGCGCCGCCATGCGGCTGTCGTCGGCCGCGTCTGACGGTTGGTGCTCGCGGCCCAGCTCCTTGATGCGCCGGCCCGTATCGGCTAGGTTCTTGGACATGCTTTCAATCTCCAGACCCAGCTTCTGCATCTGCGTGTCCAGCTGCGGAATCTCCGCCTTGACGCCCCGCAGCCGCTGGTCCAGATCGCGCATGTACTCTTGGTACTCCTGGAACTTGGTCTCGAGCGCGTCGCGGTCCTGCTCTAGCTTGGCCACGGCCTCGGGCGACGTCGACGCCACCATCTTGGACGACATGAGCCCCTTCTTGACCGTCGTGCCACCACCCGACATGGTGCCCGACTTGTCAATCAGCTCACCCGCCAGCGTCACCACCCGCCAGCGCTTGGCGCCGTAGGCGATGCGGTTTGCCTGCACGAGATCCACTGCCACCAGCGTGTCCTGCAGCGCGTGGTAAAAGGCTGGCCGGAACCTGTCCTCCTTGGGCTTGACCAAATCAAACAGCCGCGGCGCATCCTCCGGCGTCTGGATAGCGCTCATGTCGCGTACCCGGAGCTTGTCCAGACACATAAAGTTGCCGCGGCCGAGGTTGGTTTTGCGCAGGTACTCGATGCACTGCTGGCCGCCCTCAACCGTGTCAGTGACAAAGTTGTCGAGCGCGCCGCAGGCCGTCGAAATGGCAACGTCGTACTTTTGGTCAATGATGCCGAGATTGCCCAGGCGGCCATGGAAGCCGTCGATTCTGCCGGATTCCTTCATGCGCATCAGAGCCGTCAGAACGTTGCCCTGCGTCTGGCTTTTGCTGAGGTTGGACCGCGCCTCGTCGGCCTTTTGCCGCGCGTTGGAGATCTTGGCCCGCACGCGTGGCTCCTGCTCGCTCAGAGACTTGGACTCGGCCTCCAGCTCCGTCACCTCCCGCTCCAGCTGCTCCTTTCTTTCCTGGCACTTGCGGAGCTCTTCCTCCTTGTCGCGGCCGGCGTGGCGGATGGCCTTGGCCTTGGCCTCGAGCTCGGCCATGGCCACGGCTCCGGCGTTGGCCTTTTCCTGCAGCATATTGAGTTCCGACTGGGCCACGGCGATGGCCGATTGCTTCTGGTTGATCTTGTCCAGCCATGGCTCCAGCGACTTTTGCAGCACGGCAATCTTGTCCGAGTAGGCCTGCGTCTTGCCCTTGAGCCCTTCTCGGATGCGGCCCAGCTCGGCCTCCTCGGTCTGCACCTGAGCCTCGAGATCGCTGACCGTCGACGACCGCGCCTCAATGTCGGCAGCGCAGACTTGGATGGTCTCACGGGCCTCGGCCACAGTGTGCTCGGCGTTGTCAATAGTCTTGTCCAGCTTGGCACACTTGTCTCCCAGGAACTTGTGCTTCTCGTCAAACTTGACACGCTCCTGTTCAAACTTGGTCATCTGCTTGACCAGAGCCTGCACCTCTTCGTTGGCCGCCTCAAACTCGGCGTTGCCCTTGTTGAAGGCACGGGTCAGATCCTTGATGAGCTTCTCGCTGCCGTCGTGCTTTTCCAGCTCGGCATTGAGCTCGGCCGAGATCTTGGCAATGGCCTCTTGGCTGACGGCGATGTTGTCCTGGCTACCGGCAATCAGCATCTGGAAGAGAGCCGCACGCTTCAGCGCCAGCTCATTTTCGTCGTGCACATAGGCCAACGCGAGGTTCTTTTTGTCTTCCAGGCTGTTCTTTTCCTTTTCGACGTGCTGCACGCGCCCGCTCTTCTCCATGCAAATGTCGTTGAGCGTTTCGACTTCGGTGGCTGCCTCCTCAATGGGCGTTTTGTACTTGGACGTGCCAATGATGTCCTCGAGATACTCGAGCAGGCCGTCTTCGTGCTCGTTGCCAGCCTTGGCCTTCATCTGCGCAATCGACTCGACCTCGCCCTGCAGGATGAGGAAGCGCTTGTGGTCGAGATCGACGCCGCGGTCGCGCAGGAGAGTCGTGACTGTGGTGAAGTTGGATTCGCGGTCGTTGATGTAGTATTTGCTGGAGTTGTTCTTGAAGGCCTTGCGGGAGATGACGAGTTTGGAGTCGGGGACGACATCTGAGCCGCCGCCACCGGGCTAGAGAAGAGCGAAGAAGGCTGTTAGTAGGGGCGAGACACTTGTATGTAGAGACACGCATATGTAGGAGCCCTCGTCTGTAGGGACAGCGCAAACTCACTCTATCCAGCACTTCTTGGAAGTGCACGGCAACCTCGCAATGGTCCAAGTTGGGGTACTGTGCCGAGTTGTGAATCAGAGCCGAAATCTTGCCCTGGCGCATCTTGCTCGCACGGAATCCAAACACAAACAACAGCGAGTCAATGACGTTTGATTTGCCCGAGCCATTGGGCCCTACGACCGACGAGAACGACGCATGGAACGGGCCGACTTCTTGGCGGCCGGCATAGCTCTTGAAGTTGTTGAGGATGAGGTATGTAATGACAATGCGGGGCTTGGGCGTATGGTCTTCCATGGCCGGCTGCGGCATCGTGCGGGCCTTGAGCACAATGTCCATTGGCCGCTCCAGCACGGTGTCCATGGCTTTGATGGGCTTGAAGGGTGACTGTGACCCGGCCATTTGCGACGACGACGATGGCGGCCGGGCCATGCTGAGATTGGCGGTGTCGCCGAGACGCGGGGAACTCTCGGGCTTGATGTGAGGCTTGGCGGGAGATGAGGCGCTATCGGCGTCGAGCGGGCCAGACTCGGACTTGACCAGGCCCGAGGAGGTCGAGGGCAGCTCTGATGCGGCTGTGGCGGCTGTGGCAGATGTGCTGCGGCGCAGCTTTGCAGCTGCGGCGCGAAGGGGAAGTCGGCTCTCCTCTTGCAGCTGCATGGTCACTTCATCTGACGCATCGACTGACATGCGGGAGACATCCGAGGCCTCGGACGGGGCTAGCGACATGCTCGACACATCGGATGCTTCCGACGGCGCCATGGACGACTTCTTGGGGCGGCCGCGCGTTGTTGTCCGGGGAGCCGGCGGTGGTGTGGTAGCTGAAGAAGAAGACACGTTCGCGGCGAGCGATGTGCGAGAGCGGGTCACTCGTCGGGACGTGGTGGGAGGCGGCGGCGGCGGCAGGCTGAGGTCGTCTTCGTCGCTGTCGAGCGACTGCTGCTTGATGGAGCGGGTCGAGGCTACCGATGTGTTGGCAATGCTGCTTTCGTCGTCGTCAGAGTCGACGATGCGCCGAGCGCCGCGGCGGGTGCGGGTCGACATGGCGGGGAGGGGGAGGGGAGGGGGAGGGCGGTGGCGGCCGAGATAGGGTGGCAGTAGCGGGTTGTTCGATGGCGTGTAGTCGCAGCAGAGAGAGCTGCGAGCAAAAAAAGAGGGAGATGGCGAGGCAAGGAGGGGTATCAAAGACCAGACAGGGACAGCCGCTCCTCGTACTGCGGGGGAGGGAGAAGGGGAGGAGGAGCAGGAGGGGGGGGTAGTCCAGAGATCTCAGGGACAGCAAATAGAAAGGCACAAATAAAACTGTGCCACACAGAATATCAACACACAAAATCACAAATATCGTATGGATGCAGGCTGCAAAATGCTTCAGCAAATTTCTCCAGCAAGTCCAGCTCGTGGCAGGCTTTCTTTCGTTCTTTGTTGGTGCGTGGGTTTTGTTGTTGACAAGGAGAACAAGCTAAGCCTAAACTGGTAACCCTGTAAACAACCCATTGCCTGGGGCTGGCCCCCACACAAACAATGCCGGCGCCACACTTTCACGCCGAACGCCACACCTGGTCCAGGAACGCGTTGATCGGCTGTGGCGCAAGCTTGGCGCAGGGTTTATCGTGAACTTTCACGGCTGCACCGTGACGACGTCCCGGCCACCTCAACACAGCACTGCGACGACCGGTCCATCTCCGGCATCCCCCTCTCCTCTCTTCACAGCCACGCCCACCATGTTCGACTACCACGACTTCACCCAAGTCTTTGGCACTGCTTCGTTCGTCGACCGCAGCCAGGCCACCGAGGCCGACGGCCTGCGCAAAGGCCTGGACGGCGCCCTCTTCATCGACCGCGTCCTCAAGGCCCTGGGCATCACCAAGTGTGCGTCTCCCCGTTGCTCCCATTGTCTCCATTGCCCTTCTCGCCGAGCCGTGCGTACAGCATGCATGCTAACTCCCAGCTCCCCCTCTGCAGCCAAAACTTACCCCCCCAAGTCCGACACCGCCCTCCGCAACCTACACAAGGACGTCTGCGAGACCAATATGAGCGTGCACCACCGGCTCTCCATCTTCTTCTACACCCTGCTGGACCTGACGCCGCAGAAGCACCAGGCTGCTGACGTGGCCGTTGTGTTTGCCGCCAAGTCGGGGCTTCCCCGCCGGTACCAAACGTTTATGCGCGGGCTGTACTACCTGGACAAGCACCAGTTCAGCGTACGTCTCCCTTCTCCCTTGCTCTCTTCTCTTTCCTACTCTCTTCCCTCTCCTACTCTGTTCCCTCCTTTCCCCTCCTCTGCAACCGCTAACCGCCACCACCGCCCCCTCCCTCTCCAGCGCTCTCTCGAGTTCATCTCCCACCCATCCCTGATCCCCGACTTCTCCGACGACATCATCACCGTGCTCGCCCTCAACGCGCCGTCCGATACCGACTACTCCCTCGTCCTGACCTACTTCAACACCGTTCAGCCCGTGCTCAAGTCCGCGCGCGCCCTCGACCTGCTCTTCGCCGCCATGGCGCGCACCAGCGTGTGCCAAGCCCTTGCCTACTCGCGCACCCACAGCGGCCCCACACGCCAGCTGCTCTTCGGAAAGCTCATCGCCGTCGTGCTCGGCGCCGACGGCAGCAAGGCCGACGCTGCGTCTGCTGCCGAGCTCGTCAGTGCCGTGCTGGATGCAGACGAGGAGAAGTGGTTTGCCGAGTACCTTACGTACGGCGACGGCAAGGCGCTCAAGAAGGCTCGTGATACCCTCATCATGCGCCGAATTGTCACTGGCCGCTATCAGGAAGCCGTTGCCGAGCGGGGAGCCAGCAGTCAATGGGGGGGCGTGCTGGAGGGTGTCAAGAACGGACTGGGCGGACGGGCATAGCGTGTGTTGGTTCACGGTTGATTGTTTTCATGCTTCTTTCACAGCTAATTGTTTCTATGCTGCTCTCTTTTTATCCTGGCTTTTGCGGATTTTGTTTCTTTTATTCACACTTGCTAGCACGGCTTGGTTGAAGGTTTGCTTTTTTGATTGTTTTCAGTTTGGGAAAACTTGCTTTTAGTTTTTTTTGATATGTTTTTCTTCTTTTTTATATCTAGACATTATTGGCTTGGCCAGACATCAAGCAGGACCAGATGGAATAGACCAACAATAAGAGTGAACAAAGATTGAAAAAAAAAAAAAAGCAAAGGCCCGACGATGACCAGCATCGTAGGACAAAGGGAATACAAAACGAGATGCCAAAAGAAAACGAAACCTGACTCGAGATGAAAAAAGAAAACACAACCGGGAAAATCAAAACAGAACACACACCGTTTCCCTCCCCCTTCCTCTCTCCATGGCTCAACAGGCGCAGAAAAAGAAATGCTACTACGGAATCCTGTCAAGCCCCTTCATCTCACAAAATGGTCACCACCAACAGCCCGATACCAACCAGTGTCACGACCCCTACAATCGGCCAAACAATGGCCTTCACCATGACCGAAGCCGTCCCCGAAGTCTCATCGCGAGGCTCCTCCACTAGGCCGTCCTCACTGACACTATCGCTGTGCTGACCGCCGTCGCCGCTCTCTTCGCTGTCACCACGCGTGTCGTTGTTGTTTCCACCACCAGCGTCGCTGACAACAGTTGCAGAAGAGTGCGAGTCGGAGAGCGAGTCCGAGTCAGACGAGGACGCAGTGGGTGTGGTGGTGGTGGTGGTGATGGCTGTAGAGGTGGTTGCTAAGGCGGAGCGAATAGTAGAGGTAGCAGAGTCGGTGCCAGCGTCAGTGCTGCTGCTACTTGACCAAGAAGTAGAAGCTATGGGCGTTGCAGTTGGGTGCACGCTGTTTCCAGATCCAGATGAGAGAGTCGCGGTCGAGAGAGTCGTCGGTGCTGAAGAAGCTTCGCTGGAAGTGGGGGTAGAAGACGCCGTGGACCGTGGCTGTGGAGAGGACGTCGTGGAGTATGTCTGTGAAGATGGCGTAGACTGCGACTGCGAAGAAGACGCCGAAGCTGCGTTGACAGGAATAACAATTGTGATGATGGGGTTTCCAGCAGCGGCCCCAGTAATAGTTGTCGTAATCACACTAGCTTGGGCAGCCGGTGGAATCTCACTAAAGTCGGGTGGAACTAGTCCGTACAACGTAGTACATGAGTCACCAGAGCCAGAAACGACAGAGATAGCGGCAGCGCCACTTTGGCACTGCGTGAACGTGACAGTCCTATACTCGGGCGGGATCTCAGGAGGCGCCGTCACTACACTCAGTTCCGGGCTGGTGGTCGAGGACGATGTGATAGCCATCTGCGTCACTATTGGTGACGGCGCCTCGTTTACATCAAGGTAGGTTCTGGGGATGCTGCTGGAACTGGAGGAGGAAGTGAAATCAGCGAGATCAACAACGGAAAGATCAGTCGGGACGGGGGAATTTGCCTCTCGAGGCGTGATGTTGGCATACGATACCTTGGACATCATCACTATAGAGTGACGATTGATAAAAGATATCACAGGATCTGATGGGCCAGCTGCAGACAGAGCAGAGAAATAGGCCAAGTGACTTGAGATAGTGGTGTGGATCTGTTGCACTGTGGGCGTAGACAAAGTGCTCAGAGACGTGCCAGTTGATGTGATGGTGGCATTAGAAGACGTGGAAGAGGAAATGTAGAGCGAAGCGGATGAAGAGGCATAGTTATGAGAAGCTAGCTCGAAGCTACCACTTCCAGCAAGCATAACGGGGAGGGCATAGACGCCCGTGGAGGCAATAAGCCAGAACTGAGCTGTGACAGGAGAAATCATAGTGTGAAGAAGAAGGAAAAAGATAGTGTTGACAGGGAAAAAAAAGAACAAAGAGGAGACAATGGGCCTGATTAATTGGGTGAAATGGGTAATTGGGAAGAATTGAGGCTCTGAAGCAGAGAAAAGAAAATCGGTAATGCGTCAGACAGTTCAGAAGAAAAGACTGTAGCGAGAAGACTTGATGAGAGTGTTGTTATGCTGAGAAAAGACAGAGAGCGATGGAAACGCCGAGAAAAAGACGGGCAAGCAACGCAGTATTTATAGTTGAAAATGCGGAAACTGTGGGTGTACCGATATGTAGCCGAAACCCTCCAAAGTGAGTAATCTTGTGATTCTCCTTGACCGCCCTGGGCGGGTTGGTTCGGTTAGCAGAGCAACCACTATGGCTTTGTGGGCTGGCAAAACTGTGGCTGGACAGAATGAGTGCAAAAATGGCAGAAAGATGGGTGCGAGCATGTTCTCAAAGGGGTGTGCCAGGGAGCAACGACGTTGAGTCGACGTAATGGTAGCATATGGTGACCGTTTGTAGAGCACCGCACCCCCATTAGTCCTCAACAAGTCAATAACTTTTGCGTAGGCCGTTCATGGGCTTGCGACCGACGAACGCGCAAGGACGCCGCTTTGATTCGCTGTGGGCAAAGATCGAGTGACTCTTCTATCCCATGTTGGGCATCTGGCAGACAAAGGCGGCGGGGCCTCTTGTAGGCCGCCGCCAGTTTCTGATGATAGGATGAAATGTGACCCGGGTAGAAGATGAGTAGTTGAGGGGGAACCAACAACAATGGCTAGCCCGCAACCAAAACTGCGCAACGGCCCAATCATCGAGAGTGGCCGTAGAAAGCCAAAGCACGCAATTAGAGACTGGCGACTGGCGAGACGGCCAGCCAGCAACGTCAAGAACCTTGAAGATCTCCAGCCTGTCTTGTGATGCAGACACCGTGACTCACACAGAAACCGGCTACTCGTTGCTTGAGTCGCAGGTACAGCGCATCAGCGTGTCTCGCGTGGGTCATGAAGATGTATTTCAGAGCCTCCGATATCGTCGCCCATGGCGCGTTGGGAGATTGTGTGATGGGAGACCGGGCCAAAGGCGCAATCTGCGGATGCTGGCGAGAGCCTGCGACGAGGCCGGGTAAGGTCTGTCTGTCTGTCTGTCTCTCCGTCCCTCCGTCCCTCCGTCCCTCCGTCCGTCTATCTGCGTGCGTGGATATCGTTGTTTGTTTCATCCAAGAGGGCTTGTGCTTGCCGTCGTCAGCTCTGGCCTGCGATCGTATAAAGTTGCCGCTGTTGAATGAGCTGCGAGGCTTCAAGAAAAGACCAACACAAGCTTGGTGCACTCACAAACGGATTTTCTTTACAAAACCGAGAGTCCTTGTATTCTCACGGCTAGCTGCGGATTCCTCCCGCTGCCGTGGCCTCTCTATAGTACCGGAGCCACAGTTCAGTTACACAAGGCTTGATACTGGTTGCTGGGTGCTTGCTGTCTCTAGACTTTTGATCTTTCGGCCGCACACTTTTTCCCTTTTGCATTTTATTCAAGAGCCCCTCTGTGTCCTCTTTTTCCCCGCCAGCACATATACATGCACACAAGATGCAATTTGGCAAAATTCCGTCCCAAGTAGTTGCCTTCTTGCTCTGCGCACACTCGTTTTCGCAACATATTGCCGACAGGGCTTAGGTTATACAACAAAAGGGCTAAACCTAATTCGAGCAATGCGCTTCAGAGTGGAGCTTTTGATGGGCGGTGTCAAAACCTTGTATAGTGGGGGTGGGTCTATGCCTGAGTGTGTGCGTGAAAGGGATATCAACGGCGGACTTCAATGAATTTGCAGATGCTTCACTGTAAAATCGAGAACAAGCCAGGTGCTTTTTTGTATTTTCATTTTTGTGCGCACCGGCTTTTTATTCTCACAGTGATAACCCTAAGAAAAGAAAAGAACTCCTGTAGAATGTCTCTCTTCATCGCAATGCCGCTCTGCCGCCTGAAAACAGCATCGCCAAATTCGATCTAGCTAACCTCCTCGTTTCTAGCATAAGGTGGCGTGGTTACATCCGGCTCTTCGATGTGAAGTGGGATTCTGGATTCGCCCATGATTTGACGATTTTGACGTGCCAAGGGATCAAAGAGCATGTTTTTGCCGTCTTTGGGCTTCTTGTGGCGTTTCTGGACCTCCTTTAAGGCTCTTTGAGCCTCTTTGGATTCTTTGTGACTGCTTTGTGTGACGTGCATTGCAGCGACACAATGACTCCTTGTGCACCGGAATGCAAATCCGCCGCAAGGAAAATAAGCTTAAACGACATGTGCATTTGTGATCCGATTCTTTGGTACGTAGATGAAATCCCTACAGCAGAAACGCGTGCAAGTAGGCCATGGAAAACTGACAAAGAATTTTCTTTAGTGCGAGATGAAACGACGATGCGCACAAAGAATATATGAGCCACGGCTTCCACTGCCGTTGTGCCAACTTTCCAAGAATGAAGCACAGTCAAAGGCAACGACAAAGGCCTTGTTACTCTGGAACAGAGCCTCTCATCTTTGTCCACGAATCCGTTGCCACTGTAACAAAGGAAGCAGGCATTGTGTTTCGATCTTTGTTGCCCTGGAACAAAGATGATGAACGGCTTCCTTTGGACGGCGTTGCTCCGTAGGAGAAACAATGGACAGCATCATCGATATCTTTGTGGTCCCAGCAACAAAGACGCATCCAAACTTCGTTGCTGTGCGTGAAGATGAAAACAAAGGCGATAGGAAAGTATAAAGAGTGAGTAGTCACGATGATGTTTGGAGGTTTGGAAGTTCCATCTTCATCAGCCTCACTTCGATAGTACAGCACCCTATTACCACCATCTCGACCTTACCAACACACACATCTCTCCTACTTTTACCTTCGTCCTCTTTTCTGACTACCATCACAATGTGGTCCATATTTTCAGTCCTCGCCTTTGCTTTGGCATGGGTCTACCAGTCTGTTGAGGCGGCAAACTGGCCTTTCTTGTTCGTCTTCTGCTTCAAGTTCGTCCGGGCCATTGTTCATCAGATCGCCTACATGTTCTTCAGCCGCCCCATCCCCATCCCCGCCAACCCCACGTACCGCCCTGCCGACGCCACCATCATTGTCCCAACAGTAGATCCGTTGAATACCGACTTTGCCGAATGTGTCCGTACCACACTGGAGGCTGGCCCTGGTGAGATGATCCTCGTCACTGTTGGTGATGAGCTTCTCAAGTGTCTGAGCAGTACCATGGAAAAGTACCGTGCCCGTTTTCCCGCTACCAAGATCCGTGTCTGTGCCATCGATGTGGCAAACAAGCGCAAGCAGGTCTCCTCTGTCCTCGCCTCCATCTCCACCAAGATCACTGTCCTGGTCGATGATCACGTTTTCTGGCCCAACCGCAACTTCCTCACCGCCATCGTCGCCCCCTTTGAGGATCCCCAGATAGGCGGCGTTGCCACTGTCAAAAAGGTCCGTCGTACTGCGCCTGGCCACTTCAATTTTGCTGCTTTCTGGAACATGCTCGGCGCCATCTACCTGGAACGCCACAACTTTGAGATCCAGTCGACCAACGCCATCGACGGCGGCATCTTTGTCATCTCCGGCCGCACTTGTGTCTACCGCACCCAAATCTTCCAGAACGAGTCCTTCCAGCACAACTTCACCGAGGAAATGTTCTTCTTTGGCAAGTATGGTCCCCTGAACGCCGATGATGACAACTTCATCACTCGTGAGATTGTCAAGGCTGGCTGGAAAATCAAGGTCCAGAACCACCCGGATGCCTATATCGTGACGACCGTCGGTACATACCCCAAGTTCCTCTCGCAGTGCCTTCGCTGGGCCCGTACGACCTGGCGCAGCAACCCGGCCTCCATGTTCACCGATGACAGAAGCTGCTGGTGGCGCACTCCTTGGACTACCTGGGCTGTTTTTGTCTACACGCTATTCAACTTCTCGCTGATCATTGACTCGACCCTCATGTTAGGCCTGACCCGCACCACTTGGTATGCCGCCGCCGACTTCTCGACCCGGATGACCATGCTTGCTGGCCTCGCTCTCTGGATTTCCGCCTTCAAGGCCCAGAAGTTGCTCGCCTACTTTGTCGATCACCCTCGCGACATCGGCATGTTCCCCTTCTACATCCTCTGGGCCTACTACCACTCGTTCATCAAGCTCTACTCGATGTTCACCTTTTTCGACGTGGTGTGGGGTGGCCGTGATCTCTCCAGTATCGGCGGCAACAGCAACAAGAATGGAAACGCGGCAGCGACAGCGAATTCTGGAACCGACAACGAGAACCAGAGACTGTGGAGGACGCCCACTGCCGAGTCACCATTTGGAATGGAGAGCGATGACGATGAGGGGTACTGAATGTCTGGCTAGATGCCGATCAGATACCCGGGCTATTTGCTAAGTTGTATGATCCCCCTCCCAGTGTCGCCTTTGGCGCTTCCAATGACTAACATGCATTACTTTAAATAGGACGTTCTGGTTGTTGATCAACAGGCGTTATGGTTTCGTTAATGAACATGGTTTTGACTGACATAACCTTTGGTATGTTTCCCTCTGTAACTAACTCTGTAGAATGTGCATGAACCATTTATTAACTCGTAATTACAACTAGCTGCTAAATGAAGATCGCGCGACATTAACGAGACACCAAGACTCCCTTGGATGGCTGCTAAAGCCCGACGCCAGTCAACAAGAAAATAACGCGCAGTTCCGGATATACAAGTGACGATTCGCTTTCCGCCCTTTCCGCCTTTTCCATACAGTTTCCATTTCATCTGACCTTGTGTTTTTTTTGTTGTGCCCTGTTTCATCTTTTTTTTTTTCAGCATTGACATTTTGGATGATCCATTTGGATTATGATTTTTTTTTGCCTTTTCTCTGGCTGATCGAAAGGATGCTTAATGGCTCTGGTATTGTCATGTAAGTGTTGCCCCTTCCCTGGCTGACGTATAATAGGATAGGAGCTCGGAGCATCACATTTTGATATACCCACCAATCAAGCATTGGTAGCTGAAGAAGCCCCGGCACACCCACTCATTTTCGATTGGCGCCCAATGCCATGAACTGGGATGATTTCCCTTCCTGGTAGACGTCTGGATTCTCATGTGCAACATGGTACCACGGGCGTTTCATATTTGGGAATCAGAGACGGTTACACATTGTTGGCATTGCATGGGTAAAAAAGCCTGCCTAAATACTCGCCCATTAGGAAACATGCAAGGTCTTGTCACCAAACGAGGGCATGATAATCAAGTCTAAGAAAAGATTGGTTATTCAAATCTAAGGTCGTCAACGTAACAAAGAGATATGTACAAGAAGAAAAAAGAAAACAGAGGTCCAGCCCGAGTCTAGGTCACACGAATAAGGCCCACCCAGCTGCGTACCCTTTACGAGTACCAGTTGTTGGGTGTCCAGTTCACATAGTTGGCATCGATCTTCTTGATGTTGCCAACGCCCAGGTTCGCCGCGTCGTTCATCAGTTCGTTGCGGAACAGGGTAATGGCCTTGTCCACACCCTCCTTGCCGTAGATGTTGGAGAACATAATGGGCCGGCCCAGGCCAACGGCCTTGACGCCCAGGGCCAGCAGCCGCAGAGCATCGGAGCCATAGCGCACGCCGCCGTCAGCCAGAACCTCGATCTTGCGGAAGATCTTGGGGTCCTTCTTGTAGATCTCGAGGGCAATCTCCAGCGACGAAGGCGAGCCGTCGAGGTTACGGCCGCCGTGGTTGGAGAGGATGATGGCCTTGACGCCGTTGCGCACGGCCGCCTGAGCATCCTCTACGGTCTGGATGCCCTTGAGGATGATGGGCAGCTTGGTCATGTTGCTGAAGCGGTGGTAGACGTCCCACGTCAAGGTAATGAAGCGGTTGTTGGCCGAGCCAACGTCAAAGCGCGAAGCACGCTGGCGCGACGGCGAGCCGGGCGCGTCAATGGTCCAGACAATGGCCTTGCCGCCCGTCGCCTCGACACGGTCAAACAGGATCTGCGTGGCGGTGATGTTGTCGGTGGTGTACAGCTGGTTGAAGATGGGCTGACTGTCGCCGCGCGCCGCAGCCAGATCCTCCATGGACTTGGCAGAGAAGCCGGATTCCATGTACAGAATGTTGGCGTCGTTGGCGGCCTTGATCAGGTTCAGCTCGGCGTCAGGGTGTGCGTAGTCGGCACGTGCGCACGGGCTGATGAAGAAGGGCGACGAGAAGTTGTGGCCCAGAATAGTGGTGCTAACGGATGAGCAGAGAGTTAGTAACAAGGACACGAACACGGACCAAGAAGCAGTCTGCGGGAGCAGGTAGGTCGGCTACATACGTCAAAGACGACTCGATGTCAGTAACGTCGTTGGCAAGTGTCCGCGGGCGCAAGAGATAGCGGTTGAAGACCTCGAGGTTGTTGCGGTACGACCACTCGCCGCCAGCGCCGTTGCGGTAGTACGTGTAGTTACGCACGGGTAGGTACTTTTCCGCAGCCCACTGGAAGTCGTTCAGGCCGACCATGGCGTCGAGGGGGGGCAGAGTGCCGTCTGCCACGTCACCCAGGGCCAGCTGGATGCCGGTGTCGGGCTCTTCAAGGAAGGGCCGGGCAGCAGAGGCCGTGGAGGCCAGGATAGCGGCGGAGAGAGCCGTCAGGCGCATAGTGAACAAGTGAAAAGGCGAGGTAAGAGAGAGAAGGAGAAAGGGAGAGACAGAGACAGAGACAGAGACAGAGAGAGTATGACAGGATGATGATGGCTGATGAGTGAGAGAGGGAGGCTTATGAGACTTGGATGACAGGCGGGCGCAGGCTTGACTCTTTATATCGCTTCTGGCTTGCTTGTGTCTGGCCCTTCGTTGCTTGGCTGGATTCCTCTTTTTTTTCTTTTTTCTTTCTCACTTGGCTTGGCCTGTGTCTCATGCACCTTGTACATGCTCGATCCTCTTTGTCTTTCTTTTACGTTGGCTTACACATTTTGTAAGTGTTTTAGGTTTTTCTTTTGTGCCACTGGCCTTCCTATTCGGTCTAGCTAGTCCGGTCTAGGCAGCGCGCTCCGCACACATTCTCATTCTCCTTTCCCACGGTTGCTCATGGGTCTTGGCAGTGATAATGAACCCGAGAGCTTGGCACAGGGTAGGAGAGCAAGAGGAGGAGGAGAGTGTGGACCAGAGGCCATGCTGCTTACAAACACTCCAGGTCTCGAAAGCCTCCGAGAAGAATATTTGGCATCACGATGAGCAACGATACACTTAGTCTGGAAAAGGAGCAACAGGCCAAGAAGAGATGCAAGCCAAGAAATGCCGTGGGGGGGGGGGGGGCACATTCTGATTGGGCTTCAAAAGCGGGAA
>JADILG010000222.1:0-30459 GCA_017591655.1 Thielaviopsis populi
TCAGGTAACGCCCATGACGAACCCGCTTGTGCAAACTCAGGCTCACTCGACTGAACCCTTTAGATTCCAGGCTGTTTTTTTGGCCCTTCCCCCCCCCCTCCCCCAGCTGTCTCTCTCTTCTTGCCTCATGTCTCGCAGGCTCTCTCAGCCATAGCCATCCCAGATACTTCTGGGCTTTTGGCCCTTGCATTATACTATACACCAATCCCAAGCTTGCCAATCAATCAGCAACTTAATTGCAGGCAAATATCCACCTTCGTCTGCCGTTTGCCTGTTCAAAGACGTGGCTTTCGTGCATATTTCTCGCACCTCACAGGACGGGAAGCTCACAGCGAAGCTCCCACTCGGACTTGTTGTGTAATAGTGTTTTCTGCGTTGTGGTTTTCCTCCCCGTTCATTATGTTTTCTGCACCGAAAGAATAACTTGTCGCCTAACTGCTGCTCCGTTTTCAGTGGTGAAGTCAAGCCGCCCGGTTCGTCCTGCGCAACAGGAACTGCGTGCGTGGAACAAAACAAGAACAGTGCCACGACAAAGAGTCAAAAAACAAGGAAGCCATGTTGATACATCATATTGGCCGTGTCCACGAGGAGCTAGTTATGCACCGCTCTGCACACACATGTATATATATGACTCCTGTCTTCTCTCCCCACTCTCTCTCTCTCCCACTCGATGACTCCTCGGCCTTTGCCTCTGTCCATGACTAGCAGAAGGTTCATGCTTTGAGCGAAATGAACGCCAATCGGATTTACCTTTTGAGGAGCAAAGGAACCCACGCACGCAAACGTCACCATCTCCGTCATATGGCTAAGTGATGTGCAAGTACATGTGTGCGTATGCATATATCCGAACATTAGCATCGATACCTGCATATGCACTTGCCCCCGTCAGCCCTGGTGGCAAAAGAACAAGAAAGAAAAGAAGAAAGAAAAAAGATTCTTTTTGTATTTTCTAGGCCAGACCAGACTGTATGGTTGCACCAATCACAAGCCACGCACCACCGTTCCTGTACTTTGACGACACACACACACCCACACATACTCACACATACACAATCTTCTCATTTCTTCTCCCTCTAGCTCGCTAGGGCTTGCCTCTCCAAGCCAGTCTGTGCCGTTCATCTCTCGTGTTACCCCACGTACTAATGTAGACATCGCTTTAGTCCGATGATTGAGAACTTGATAATCACCGGGTCTGATAGAGAGCCCAATACGCTTCACGACAACCAGTTGCCTGCACCAGCCCACCCCCAATCTCGTCGGGAAGGTCTGTTGGACAGGGAGAGACCAAGTCACGAGACGCAACTCATCACCGACGGCGACTACCCGTATTGTAACTGTATTTGTTGCTGTCCGGTTAGCAACACCCCATATGCATGGCATGAGCAACACGGAAAGCCCCAAGTAACAACCGACTCGTCACGCGCCCATGCTTGCCCTGATCTCGAGACAAAGCCAATCCTGCCCCAGTTTCCTTCCGTCACCCAAGAGTGTTTGTGGTTGGCGCCAACTTGTCGCCTTGAAGAATCATTCTTGCGCCGCTTTGTGATCTCAAGGCCATGGGAAATAGTGCCAGGAGACGTAGACTGTTCTAAACGCTTCATATAGGGAACATATCATGAATAGGGTGTTGTTCTGTTTTCTTCTGCGTCAATATGAGAATGGGGACGGGGAAAAAGAGACCGAGGCGAATATAATGCGCTAGTATATAACCGCTAGTGTGGTTTTATCTACCAAGCAAATAGTACCGCAATAGTAATACATGACACCCAGAATACTGCAGGGAACACACGTAGCTTTGTGCTCCCATTCGGATCCCGAGATGTGAAGGCGTTATCGGTCATACATACGTGTGCCGAATCATTCGAGAAACATCATAACAAAGTGTTGTACAAAGAGAAGGGAGGGGTG
The DNA here is from genome assembly GCA_017591655.1 of Thielaviopsis populi. NCBI lineage: Eukaryota > Fungi > Ascomycota > Sordariomycetes > Microascales > Ceratocystidaceae > Thielaviopsis > Thielaviopsis populi. Next base: position 1,909 of record JADILG010000222.1, read on the forward strand.
GTTGGAGGCGGGGGGGATGTCTATCGAGCTACTGCAAACTCGATTGATTAGAGTCGCAATCATATCTCCTCATAGACTGCTACCCATATCACGAACAGTCCAGGAGTCGTCAACCCACGGCTGTTTCGGACCCAGGAAGGCAACGCGGTGCACATTCGCAGCAATACCATCGACAATGTACTTTTTCGCCACGCTCTGTACCTGTTCCTTGGTCACGTCGAGCAACTGCTGACGCCGGGTTTCCATCATGTCATGGTTGATTCCGCTCAGGAAGCGTCCAAGACCAATCTGGTTGACCGATTTGGGAGCATCAAGGCCTTTGAAAACAGAAATCTTGGCCTCGTCGAGGTCGCCAGCTGTCCAATCTCGGTTCACAGCCCATTCACCAGCCTTGGTCATGATAGAAAGCGTGTTTTGAGGGTTGGGGTCGCGGTACGAGTAAAACCCAAAGATACCATTGAGGCCAGAGAAGTAGGCACCGCCGCCGTAGGCACCTCCCTTCTCGCGAATCTCCTGGTGGAGGTGCTTGTCGCTCAAAAGCCTGGCCAGAATCTCCAAAGGAGCCGTTTCAGGGTTCGTGTAGGACACAGCAGGTAATGACATGCCGCCATAGAACACCTGGTATGGAAGAGGGAAAAAGGCCTTGCTAGTTAGCGTCAACGGCTGGCCGTTGAAGCCAAACACTTGGTTCTGTGTGCCGGCGAGGCCACCAGAGAATGAACCCAGGAATTGGGTCAGAGACGCTCTATTGGCAGCTACACTCTCAGCATCGCAAGTAATAGACACCCGCATGTTTCCTGCTCCCAGAATCATGTCGCGGAGGGTTTTCAGCTGATCAATTAGTCCCTGGACACTGGCCCATTCTGGCTGGATGCCACGTGCCAGAGACGTCATCAGTTCAACTTGCGCAAGTCCATCAACCTGTTGTGAGAGCCAACCGTTGCGGTTGATGCCTGATTCAGAATAGCCGTACGCATAGCGGTGACCAACTGAAGCAATGTCGTTGACCACGCCATCGGCAGAAGACTGTAGGAGTTGCGCAATAATCTTGGGCGTATCCTCGCGTTCAAAGTTGGTATCGCGAAGGAACTTTTTGAAAAGACTGAACATGTTGGGGACATTGCGATCAAGGGCCATACCAGTAAGGATTACGCCCTCCTTTGCAGACTTGAAATCGGTAGGAGACGGGGTGGAATGGTAGCCAAGAGAAATGCCACCGGTCTGGAGCTTGATTAGATCCTCAAACTCTTCAGTTGAAAGCTCGTGCGTTCCAAGACGGCCCATGCACTCCGTCAGCAAGGGAAGAAGCTTGCGCAGCTCTTCAGGAAGATTGTTCACCTCCATGATGGCGCGAAAGTAGGTGATGCCATTGGTGGGGGCTTCTCTCCATTGCGTTGAAACACCTGAGACCACTTCATCGAACAGAATAGGTGCCTCCTTGGAACGAGGGATGTCCTTGACGTAAACGGTGGGAAGAGCACTCAAGTCCTGAGTCTGGTTCTGTTGTTCCAGGAGCTCCAACTCACGTCCTTCAAAGTGCTTGCGTGCTGCTTCTTCGCTGCCAAAGCTCTGGACAGAATCCTTGATCTTTGTACTAAGGCGGGCTTGCTCCTCTTTAACAAGTTCGTCGGCAAAGTTCGAAGTGGGCTCCATGGTGAACGTGAGCGTGTTGTCGTTCATCAGGTATTTTTCCAAAAGATCCTCGAGGTAGTTTCCCTTGGCCAAGTTTGCTTGTATGGCCTCGACAATTTCATTCCATTTCAGGGTCTCGAAAGGGTCGATACCAGCAAACCAGCGAGAGAAGACCTTGGATAAAAGACCAGTACCAAAGCTAGCAGTCTTGTGTTTCAGGGACAATTCCAGCTGATGCATAATACCATCGATCTTGCTCTTGTCAAAGCCGGCCGTCTTGGCTTCTTTGAAAATTTCTTGAATGCGCGCCTTGAGCTGAGGAACATCTTCTTTTTTCAAGCCAGTGAGGCCGACAGAGAACATGTTGCGGCTTCCAGCGCGGCTATAGCCCGAGTTGGGACTCCAGTCAACTCCAAGGCCATTTTCGATAAGGCCCTTGTACAAGGGCGATCCGTAGCCATCAATGAGAAGATTGGTCATAAGGGAGAGAGCAAAGGCCTCCACGCCGTCGTGCATATCACCCATGACCCAGGTTACGGAGCTTTTGTATTGCTTGTCTTCGGGGACCAAGGGGTCGACAGGACCAGGCAGGACCACCTCTTGGGGGCCTGATGACAAGTCAATTGGGTTCTTGACCTCAAGAGATCTGGACTCGGCTTGGAAGGCAGCAAGTTGCTGGTCAATCTGCTGCAGATGCTCCTCAAAGGGGAAGTCGCCGTATGTGAAAAACTTTGCGTTGCTGGGGTGGTAGTTGTGCGCGTGAAACGCCTTCAATTGCTCGTAGGTGAGATCGGTAATTTTCTCAGGGTCGCCTCCGGAGTTGTGGACTGAGGGATGGATATAGTCCTTGAAGCGAATGTAGTACAGGTAGCTGGCGTCAGACATCTGACCCTTCATCTCGTTGTAGACAACGCCCTTAAAGACAAGCTTTCCGCCATCCTCCCCAGCCTTTGCCTGGGGGTTTTCAGGCCCAATGCGCCATCCCTCTTGGGTGAAGTCGGTTTCCTTCAACAGAGGGTTCAGAGTCGCGTCAAGATATACCGACATCAAGTTCTTGAAGTCCTGTCTATTCGTAGTTGCAAATGGGTAGTATGTGTAATCGAAGGCAGTAAACGCATTCATGAAATTCGAGAGTGACCGAGGAAGCATCTTGAAGAAGGGATCGCGTACGGGATATCTGAGAATAGCGGATTAGATTTGGGACCAGCACATCATGGCCTTTGCTAAGCCTCGACTCACTTTTCACTCCCGCAGAGCGTCGTATGCTCGAGAATGTGGGGGATGCCGGTATCATCGGGAGGGTTGGTTTTGAAGCCGATAGAAAAGACATTATTGCTGTCCTCGCGCTGGATATGGAGGTAGTCGGCGCCAGTTTTGTCGTGTTTGAGATGAATCGCGGTAAGCTCTAGCTCAGGGACGCGCTTCGACCGCAGAAGAGTGAAGCCGTGGATCTTCTCGCCAATGGCTGGGTGTTGCGCCACTGACGCGAAATTGCGCCGGCCAATGGCCTTGACGCTACTGCGAAGCATATTACAGAAGCGTTCTGGGGTATGGGCCGATATGCCTGTAGTTAGTGTTGTCAGGCGCTGGACAACAAGAACGGCAATGAATCAAGACAAGCAGTTGGTGAGAAGAGAGAGTCAGAATCCACCCAGAGCAAGAAAGTCATGACGAACAAGGCTGTTGAGCCGATGTTCAACCCATGCCGTTGGTTGGTGGGCCATTTTCACGTTATTAATCACAGCCCATTAGAGCCGGATTATACTCGCTTAAACCTCTCCTGGCTATGATGTAAATCGGTAACCCTAAGGCCCGGAAGTGGGGCTGCCACCGAAACTCACTATATGTATGCATTTTCTTTCAATGTCACTTTAAGGTCTACGACGCAACTCACATAGTTAAAATTCATCAGTATAGATCGTAGTAATGCCGACGGAAGTGTCCATCCAGCCCAAACTCTGTGCAAACTGGCAGAACTACAGCCGTAAAGCGACGAACATCCAGGAATTGTTCACCCTTTTATTTGACTCCCCACAGCAATTGGTCAAGTTAGCCTTTGCTAACCCGAAGAAGGAAATATAGGCATAATAATCCCTTACCGGCAGCCTCTTCACGTATGTCCCGAATTTTCCACATCAAAACCATATTTTGCGGCCATCCATTGCTCTAGCCTCGCCACAACCACCGCCTCCACATTGCAGTACCCAGCACTGCCATTCGTCCACAACTGCTATTTGTCTGCTCTGGCGTGTACTTGAATCAATCCTTAAACTCCGAGTTGTATGTGGTAGCAATCAGCCGAAAGCGAAGAGTACATACAATCAACAACCCGGCGGGCAACTGACGAACTGGCTGGCTGTGATCTGATCTCCGGGCCTCATCTCAACACATACCACCGACGACATACCCGCAACCTTCGGCTCCGCACTTCCATATATACAAACAAAAGAAACCCCAGGAAACTGCCCAGTAGTCCGGACCTGGACAGTGCCAATCTACAAACTGGGACTCCTTGCTCAACCCCTCGGATCTCGCTCCCGCTCCCGTCCCCATTCTCGTTCTCGCGCCACTACAACAACACTCGACTGATCGGACGAACATAAGCATACTGCGTCTCAACCTTTGGAGTATCGCCCACAATACCTACCCTGCTCACCCTGCTCACCCTGCTCATACGCACGTCCACCTCACGCGGATACTCGGCCTCTCTCTGCACAATCCTCACCATTATCGGAGTAGTGTTGATGACGGCGTCTGGGTCCACAGCAACCGATCGACTTGAGGCAAGATGAGTTCCACCAACGGCCACGATGCCGGCTCGGCCACTCGAAAGGGGAAGAGCAAGAAGCCGATTGATGCCAACGACAGTACCTCGCGCTTATTGGAGGCCAAGATCAACCAGCTGGAGCGCGAAGCAGCCAGCGATAAAGATCAAGAAGTCGAAATTGGTATGCCACAACGATACTATTGCTGATCTCAACAAGAGAGAAGCTGCTCAATATGCTACTCAGGGCAGATGGCTTCGTCGTGAGTGCATATGCTCAAGTACTAACTGTAGTCTTATCCAGAACGAGAGGTCAAGCGTGCGAATCGAGATCTGGTACAACAAATTTCCAAGTTGGACGAATTACAAAAAATAGACCTTCTTCTCCGCCGCGCCAGCGAACTAATGGCAGACTTGCGTCGTATGGAGAAGGAAAACATGAAGAACAAGAAGCGTGGAGATATGCTTCAAAAAGACAAGGACGCCAAAATCACCGAACTGGGGAAGACTAACCAGCTGAAGGAGAAACTGGAAAAGCTCTGCCGTGAGTTGCAAAAGGACAACAACAAACTCAAGGCAAGTCAGCCGTCCCACTGTCCTCAGCTAGGCATAGAAGTGCTCAGCTGTACTCTGTGATGCTAACCTTCAATGACATGGCAGAACGAGAACAAGACGCTTCAGGATAGCCTAGCTCGAACGACTAAAGCTCACGACCTTAGAATGGAATCAGTTCTAGGTAAACTAGAAGGGTATCAAAAAGAAAAGGATAACCCGCGTCAAGAAGTCATTGACGTTTCGATTGAAGAGCTGTGAGTTTTGTATTCTCATTTCTACTGATGTCTTGTGACAACGAACATTTCCACCGTTACTGACTTTGCGCCTTTTCCCAGATTTCGGCAACGATTCAAAACTCTCATCGAACAATACGAACTACGGGATCTACACTTTCAGGCCCAGCTGCGCACCAAGGAGCTCGAGGTACAGTACAACATGGCCCGATTTGAGGCACAAAGAAGGATTGCAGAGGACGAGGTCGCCAAGGGTCGTCAGCTGCAAAGTCAGGTCCAGGGTCTGAGTTCCAGCGACGCCGAACTTAGATCGCAAGTGAATCGATACGCGGAAAAGTTCAAACAGGTACAGCTTCTGCTCGAGCAATTTGGCGGATTGAGTAACCAAGAACAAACAGGCTAATATGCTTGGGCATGGCGGTCCCATTTCTGTGCTAGGTTGAAGATACCCTCACCAATAGTAATGAGCTCTTTTCGACGTTTCGAAAGGAGATCGAGGACATGTCCAAGCGCAACCGAGTGCTTGAAAGAGAAAACAAGAACCTCAAGCGCAAGCAGCGAGCTAGCGACGAGAGCCTTCTCCAGATGGCTGGAAAGCGTGAAGACTGGCGAGCGCAAGCATCTAGCTCAGGAAATAGGTCTGGATCAGGACCGGAGTCGACCTCCCATGGCACCTCCAATGCATCTGAGATATGCCCGAGTGACCAGACCAATGGCTCTAGTAATGGGAAAAGCCATAACCACCATCACCATCACCATCACGAAACCGATGAGAACAGCGAGGACTCTGCAGCAGAGAACAGTGATGACGTGTATCATACTTCGGACGTCGAGTCGGAAAATGCAGATTACCCACGGATGTCAAATCCGTCCCCGCCGGTGCAGTGTGCATCAGAACGGCCTACTTACGGTCCAGAGAGACCACCAACGTTACCCACCGCGCCTCAACCAGCGTCATTGGGTGCTTCAAAGTCTTAGAAAAATACGATATTTTTATCAAATTCAAGATGCACATGTAGCTGGAGAAGACGTAACGATATTCACGGATGGCTTAAGACGGACATAAAACCGACCATGTCCTATTTGGACAGTGTCGTACAGCAAAGACGGACGACGGGCCGGGTTTTTCCCTGTAAAGGTGGCTTACCACAGTTAGTCATGATGCAAGCCGGGTGCTGGTATAATGGCAGCGGGATAACTCTGTCGGAGTAACTCCAGGTGATGTCATGGGCGGAATTTGCCCCCCCTCGCTTCCTTGGTTTGTATAGTAGTAATGGTCGAGGCATGTGAATGTCAGGAACGCCAGGGGTTTGTTTTCTGCACTCAAAAGCTTCGTTGCAGGACATAGTGATGGCAAAATGGCCGAAGAGTGTTTGTCAAGGACTCAGACTGCCGCCCGCAGACCCCCCGGAAATGGACTTGACGGGCCTGAGTAGTGCAGAGCTGGCATCAGTTAGAGAGTTGGAGCCTGACGAGATAAAATGTGCTTTTCCAGACGTACCGGGCCACTGACAAAGTCAGAGGTGTAGCAGTACCTACCTGAACGTGTATACAATTTAAAGCCCCTGCCTGGCCGCCTTGACAGCAGGTAGGCAGCAGCAAGTGCAGCAAGTGCAGCAAAAGAGGCCATTAGGTGGCTTTGCCATTGCCATGGCAGTTGCCATTGTAGTTGCCATTGCAGCTGCCATTACTCATTCCGTTTCCGGCAACCTTGATGTCCCGTCTGATTTCGGCCTTGCTGCTTAAATTCATGTGCTGTGTTGATATTTTTGGGGCTTCGCGGCTATTGCGATATTGATGCGATGCAGTTGTCTTATTGACAACTTGCCGTAGAGTAGTTGCCGCTACAAACGCTCCCGTTTGCTTGCGTGCCCTTAGTCCATCCACCGCGTGTCCATTTGATTTCTATTTTCTATTTTCTGCTTTCTCTCTCTCTCTTTTTTCGCTTCTTCTTCTCTTTCTTCCCGCAATTTTACACGCATAATCTTTCGTCATCGCCATCGCCGTGTCCAAACCACGTTTCCTGTTTTTCATCTTGGTTCCAGATTCACAAGCCTTCATCCACCTTGGTGCCTTCTGTGTGCTGGTGTACTTTAATGCCAAAGTCCCCATACTGCCAAAATGACGTCGACCAGCAATGACAAAAACGCTTTGGCGCTGACAGACGAGCAGTTACACGCGCTATTTTACATATTGGTGCACAACGAGACCTATTCCGAGATATCTGCCTTTTCTGATCCCAAAGCTATCGCTACAGCTGGATATCCATTCGCCTTCGAAGACGGCGACGATGAAAATGACGAGGCTAGCCTTGGTGACGAGGACAAGGATTCGGCTGCCGCCCAGTCGCGCAAGAATCGCCCAAGCTCCGATCCGCTACTACAGATGTTGTCTGTGACGTTTGTACTTCCAATTCCCGGCCTCAAAGATCTTCCGCCAACTTTCTGGTCCAAATGCGTTCAAGGAATTGTCTCAAAGTTTGGCCAGGCCGAGCTTTCCGAGAGCTACGACCAGGGCGCCATGGGTAGTCGTCGCACACTGTCAACCGCAGCCTCTGCCGTGATCGAGGCATTTGCTCGTGGATATCTTGCTGGACTGCGCAAAGTCGATCATTCAACCCCGACTCTCAAGGACTCTGCCGATGAGGGTGAGAAGAAAGCCGCCCGCGTTTCCAGACTTGCTCAGGATTGGAACCAAGTCATGGAAGAGGTTGTCTATGGCAACTTCATTGATGAGGCATGCGAGGTACTCAAGGAGTCGCCTGAGCTAGAAGAAAGTATACCACTTGTTGAGGGTGCAGTTGAATATGCTATTATCAAGTAGGTATTTGCCTTTCCACAGCGATCGATATTTCAGCTATTAACCATTTACTGTATGTAGCCTTGCAACTTTTCTTCACCAAGCCTTCATCGTCTCTCCCGAGGGTCCGTTCGTCATTGAACTTCTTGAAGCCGGAAATAAGCTTATCCCATATGCCATGATTCGACAGATCTTGCGTGTTGGCAATGCAGCTACAATGGTCAGTGGCATGGCCCGGCTTCTCCTCTCCAAGCTCAGTCTTGGATCGTTTTCCAACTGGCTGGGCTTCACTCAAGGTGTCGAAGAGGGAATGAATCTGCTTCAAAAGTGAGTATATTGCACGGCTTGCACAGCTGTATCATTCGTAATTCTAACATTCACTAGGATTATTAGTACAGTCATGCTTTGGGACTGTGGTGAAGCAAATAACACCATTGATATGCTTGAAAAGTCAGAAGAACTGTCTGAATTTCATGTTCAGGCGATCAAGGATTTCATGGACGCACCGCGGGAGGTGCATGAAGCTGTTCGACAAAACAGTATCGACAAGTCCGTTTCCATAATCAAGGCAATTCTAGAGTCTCAGGACGCCGAGGCTCTATCCCGTGAGGGCCTTTCTGACGAACAAAACGAGATTTGCATGCAGCTTTATGGAGCTAGGCTCATGGTCAAGGACCGCGAGAATATTGTTTCAATCCTCTGCAAACAGACTCCCGATCTTGTCACGGAAGCAGTTAGAGACGCTATTCTGGCCTATGATCCCATTATTCGAGACCTGCATGCACAAGTCGACCTCAGCAACCATCTTTCTGCAGTTGAAGCCTTTGTCTCTGATTTCCTGACAACATGCACCCCCAAAAAGGGAAGCAAACAGGCCACTGTCGACGACTTTGTTGAGCTCTTCAAGAGACACAAGGGCGCATTATATAACTGGTTGCACGATGCTATTAGCAAGTGCGAGCCAGTATACGAAATCTACAAAGAGTACCTGAAGAAAATCGTCCCCGAGTTCCGTCAGAAATCCTCACCTGATGGAAAGGAAGCTCATCGTCTCTCCAAGATTCACGGGCTCGTCGACGAGATGTTCTCTCAACTCTCAGATTCCGACAAGAAAGATGTCATTAACGTTTTGGATGAATATGTGGACTATCTTATCACTATCAGTGATCCCAACCTGCAAAAGCCCCAGTTAGAGAACAAACCGGCCGCTCAACGTTTGGACTCTATGGGTGGCCCTGCAACATGCATGGCTTCGTGGCAAGCACTTGTGAACCAGAGCAAGATTACGCCAGCAACACCTGATGGACCAGTTCGAACAGGCCGCGATGTCTTCCACAAGCCCATGTCTCGACGCAAGAAAGCCAGCGATAACGGTGACAGCGGTGAATCATCGTCAAGAAGCAGCTCTCCTTCAGCGTCTCCCCCGCCCGCCAATCTGCCTCTTTCATTCCCCTTGGAGCCGAATACGGATGGCTTGATTAAATTGTTTGGTCCAAAGTTCAAAGAACTCCTCCAAAAGGAAGCATTGGATTGTGTCAAGCCTTGATTGAAAAGCTGGCCATTATAGATACACATTAAATAGACGTTAGTACTTGGTATAAAGTCGTGTTCTACGAGTACCATGCGTTCAACTGAATTGTCTTGAAATGACAGAGAACAAAGGGCTTGTTGATGTTGAGCTCCAGGGTTAAATACCCTACCATTACTGCAAGTAGGCGTGATCCTTGTCACTTTGCTTGTAGATGGTTCCTTCCGTATAAACCGTTTGCCCTACCAACGCAACGTGTTCGCTCGAATCTGGCAGAATCCGAGATTTTCTACAAAGCAGTGAGTCAACTTTCCCGACGACTCACTATAGTTCTGACATATTGGCGACAGACGCCATTTCCGCTTTGCACAGAGACTCTCCAAAACCCGCGTTTGTTTTTCCCCTGCCTCAACTGTCTGTCATCCCAACCCTGAGATATGGCTTCGTTGAAGTCTTGGGCGGCAAGCGTATTGCTCGTCTCAAGTGCCGCTTTGGCTTCAGAAGAGGGCGGCATACAGTCTATATCACAGCAAATCGATGCCCTGAATAACCAGAGCTTGTTCTGGGGCCCTTACAAACCCAACCTGTACTTTGGCGCCCGTCCGAGGACGCCTAAGAGTCTGTGGACCGGCTTGCAATGGGTCAACGCTAATGAATACAGACAGCTCAGCCAGGGTATGTGACGAAACGACGTGTCTTGTGTGCTTTTGTCTGGCACGCTTGCACATTGTACTACAGTTACTGACTCACGGCGAAGGATACCGCTACACATGCGAGCAGCACGATAGCATCTCCGGTTATGGCTGGGAAGAGTACGATGTGCGTGAAGGCGGCTCGCAGGTGATTCATGACGACGCCAACGAGATCGACATCACCACCACGTTTGTCAAGGTGCCTGGCGGCAAGCACGGAGGCAGCTGGGCTGTCAGAGTCAAGGGTGTTCCGTATCCGACCGCGCGCCCAGACATCACCACTCTGCTGAGTTTCTACATTGCCCAGGAAGACGACAACGGTGTTCTCGAGGTCGGCACTCTAGGAACTCCCCAGGGCTTTGTCGATGAAGTGACTCTAGTCGGCAACTCGCCCAGCCTGGGCAACTATAAGCTCACCGTTACCAAGGGAAAGGGCGAAACCCCGTTCTCAGAGCACAGCATCACCGAAACCCGCCAGCCCGACAAGACCGTCGTGCGGTCGCTCAAATTATCCCAGGAGTTTGTCTGGCAGGGTCGTCATGTTGCCTACAATCAGATCAGTGAGGCAGTCAAGTATGTGACTGAAACGTTTGACGTTGAAAAAGACCTGCCTCCTCCGTACCTATCATACATGCTGGACAACTCTCCCGGCGTTGGTAATGTCCATATTGTGCAAAAGGTTTTCCAGGGCGAGTTTGAGTTTGACCTTATCTTGAACTCGGAGGGCGCCGATGAAGTCATCACCAGCGAAACTATCGACAAAAAAGCGTCACAGAACTCAGAGGCGCACGCCAAGCGCTACAGCGACCTGTTCCAGCCCCAGGCTCCCTTCACCGGCGAAGAATTTGTAAAGTTTGGCAAGAGCATGCTTTCCAACCTGATGGGTGGCATTGGCTACTTCCATGGCGACCAGGTCATCGATCGCTCGTCTGCGCCCGAGTACGAGGAGAAGAATGAGGGTTTCTGGGAAGAAACTGCCGAAGCCCGCGGAAGACACGCCGAGAAACTGGAGGGCCCCTTTGAACTGTTCACCAGCGTTCCGTCGAGACCCTTCTTCCCCCGTGGCTTCCTGTGGGACGAGGGCTTCCACCTGATTCCCGTAGCTGACTGGGATCTGGACCTGACCCTTGACATTGTCCGCAGCTGGTTTAAAACAATGGATAAGGATGGCTGGATTGCCCGAGAGCAGATTCTGGGCCCCGAGCCGCGCAGCAAGGTGCCTGCCGAGTTCCAAGTGCAGTATCCCCACTATGCGAACCCTCCTACTCTGTTCCTCATTGTTGAGACCTTTATGAACCGCCTGCGGGCTACTGAGATCAAGGAAAACTCATCTCCAGTTACCAAGGACACGCCTCTGCGTAATGCCCACCTGGATTACCCCCAGGCTGGTCTAGAGTTTATGCGGGAGGTTTACCCTCTCCTCCGTCGCCAGTACGAGTGGTTCCGGCGCACGCAAAAGGGCGACTTGACGACTTTTGACCGCGATGCTTCCAACGAGGTCGAGGGCTACCGCTGGCGAGGCCGCTCCGAGACCCACTGCCTGACCAGTGGTCTCGATGACTATCCGCGTGCCCAGCCTCCTCACCCTGGCGAGCTGCATGTCGACCTTATGTCGTGGGTTGGCCTGATGGCCAAGTCTCTGAACAGCATTGCTGACTCGTTGGGACTTAAGGAGGACGCTGCGCTGTATGCTGGCCAACTGGGTGACATCCGGAAGAACCTGAATGCGCTGCATTGGTCGCGAAAGGCTGGTTGCTTTTGCGATGCCACCATTGACGAGTTTGAAGAGCACACGCTGGTTTGCCACAAGGGGTACATTTCCATGTTCCCTTTCCTGGTTGGTCTGATGGACGCCCAGGACCCCAAGATTGATCGCCTGTTGGATATGATGGAAGACCCAGCGCACCTGTGGTCGCCGTACGGCCTGCGCTCACTGAGCCAGAGCGACGAGTTCTACGGCACGGCCGAAAACTACTGGCGCAGCCCGATATGGATTAACATCAACTACATGGCCATAACGCGCCTGTACGATCTTGCAAGCGTGGCAGGCCCGCACAAGGAGAGAGCGGGTGAATTGTACGCGAAGCTGCGCGAGGCCGTTGTCACGACAGTCTACAATTCATGGAAGGAGACGGGCTTTGCCTGGGAACAGTATGACCCGGATACGGGCAAAGGCCAGAGGACCCAGCATTTCACGGGCTGGACGAGCCTGGTGGTGAAGATTATGGCCATGGGTCAGCCGGGCGCCGAGGGAGGAAAGGCGACGCACGATGAGCTGTAAGAAATGTGCAGGATTTTAGAAGAACGAGGCGGCGACTACTGTATACATGAATGCAATGGATGACAGGTTATGATGGTGTCTGGTCTAGAACATCTGCAATATATCCCGGCAATATGATTACCGATCGGTAGCATGGTCTGTGTATGCCAATATCTACAGTGTCGCTTCACTTTCCAACGCAGAACCTGCAGAATGTTGGTTAGCCAGACGAGCCAACCCACAGACATAACACAATCAGGACACACAGCCAAGACTTACTTTTCAAATATTACCCCAAGAACATCCTCTACATCAGGCGTTTCTCCGCGGCCGGTGATTCGGGCCAGGCAATTTGCTGCAAAGCGCAGGTATTCCGCCGCTATGACAATGTCAGCTTCAGCCTCCATATGGTCCCGAGGCTGGGCCACATGAACAAAGTTTTGCAGATGTTCAGTGCATTCCTCCAGCAGCTGCCGCTGTCTCCCCGTGACGCCGAGGAGGGCTTGTAGGTCGACTGGCATTGACGTCATGTTCTTGAATGAGGAGACAAGATGGTCCGTGAGAGTTTGGATATGGCCTGGGTCGCTGGATACAGTCGGCTCCGTGTTTGGGCTTTGGGCTTCTGCCTGCATGCAGGATATACTGATTACGTCAATGCCCTGGAGTTCTGGAACGGCGGAAGAGATTTCTGCCCTGAACTGCGAGAGCAGACCTTGGTATATATCGGGACTGGCAGTATCAATCTTGTTGACAACGATAACTCGGGCTTTGGCTGCGGCTGCCAACCGCAGAGTCTCAACATCATACCGAATGGTAAGCTTGGGCTTCAGACCTGAGTCTTTAGAAACTTCGACTGCTGCTAATGCAGCGACGAGGTCTGATTCTTCCGCCTTTTGGCGTGCCCTGCGGATGCCCTCCATCTCAATGGCCCCAATGGTCTCTCCATCGGCCTCGTGGATGGTGCGGAAGCCGGCGGTGTCGGCAAAACTGCATAGATATCCGCATATGTCGAGATTGGCCTCAACAACATCTCTCGTCGTACCAGCCTCGGACGATACAATCGACGCCTCTCGGCCAACGATGATGTTCATCAGCGAGCTTTTACCGACGTTTGGCGGCCCAACAAAGGCAATACGGATGCCGCTGCGGAGTAGCTCGCTTCTGTCACTGGCGCGCTTGTATTGATCAATGGACGCCAGCAGCCGGTGCACATACTCGGTCACATTTGCAAGGAGCTCAGCCGGCGACTCATCAAAGTGCTGGTCCTCGGAAAAGTCGATCAATGCCTCGATTTCAGCGCGTGCGCCAAGCAAGCGCTGGCGCCACATCTCGTACTGGCGCCCAAGCTCACCCCCTGCCCCGCGCACTGCTGCACGGCGTTGTTGTTCGGTTTCAGCCGACAGGGTGTCGCTGAGAGCCTCGACCTGGGCAAGATCGAGCCGGCCGTTTATGAAGGCGCGCCTCGTGAATTCTCCGGGCTCTGCGTATCTGATTCGGTGTTGTTTCGGCTGAGGCAGCGGTGTAGATGCGCCGCATTGTGGGACGGCAGACAGAATAGCCTTGACTGTGGCCGTGCCGCCATGAACGTGCAGCTCAACAAGATCTTCGCCCGTCACCGTTGCAGGCGCCGGGAAGTAGAGAACAAGCGCGCCGGGGTCTAGAACCTCGGTGCGATAGCCATTTCTGGGGTCATGGAGAGTTCGCAGGGTGGCGTTCCGGGGCTTTGGTAAGGGCCGGGAGGGGCAGAGAGATCGGTAGACATCGAGAGCGGCCGGTCCTGAAACGCGGATGACGGCAATGCCAGCCGGTCCCTGGGCTGTTGAAAGCGCGAAGATGGTGTCATTGGAGCCAGAAAATAAAGCCGAGTTCCACCGTCTCGGTACAGTAACGTGGCATCGCCGGGGCCGGGCCAGCAACAGCGGCGAGGGTGTGGCCAGGTCACGGCTGAGGCGTACTCTTCCCAAACATGGAGAATAGCCGGGTCGACACAGAGCAGAGAAGGGCTTCATGTGGAAACCAGATACAGGCTATCACAAGCCACGGGCTTCTGCAAATGCAGCCATTTTGCCATGTGTAGACGCATCACAACTTGCCGGCCAGCTTGGCTCTGCTCCCAAACAAAGCTCAAAGCTTCATAGTGGGGCCGTTGGATGCATTCACCGCCCAGGCGTTTTTTTTTGCAGGCTAAATTCCGGCTCTGTGTCTACAAATCAGAATTCTGCCGTTTCATATCAAAGGCGGTGTCAAAAAATTTCGGATTTTCTGCAAACTGAAGAAACCGCCTTAGAAAGTCTTTCTGGCTATCTTCTTAGTGGGGGACTCTTTTCTTTTTTGTTTTCTGGTATTCTGCCATCCATTTGCCAGACCATCAATACTTTGTTTGCTTGTTTACGAGGCTTGGGCATATTGCACTTGCTCCTTTTTCGACACAATGGCTTCCGACGAGATTGTGTGGCAGATTATCAACCAGCAGTTCTGCGCCTTCAAGTTAAAGTACGTCCAACCAATGTCCAACCAACATCCCATGCCATCAACAGCATAGCATACAGCCGAGTCTCGGGGCTGTGCGCACACGGCAAGATTGTCTGTTACTGCAGGCTGGCCGGCACTCAAGCTAACCATTGCGCGCTTGTCCCCTTAGAACCGAAAAGAAGCAGACCTTCTGCCGCAGCAACGACAATGTCACGGGTCTCTGCAACCGCCAGTCCTGCCCTCTGGCCAACTCCCGATATGCCACTGTGCGCCAACATCCCGAAAAGGACACCCTCTATCTCTACATGAAAACCGTCGAGCGTGCGGCCTACCCAAACCGGCTATGGGAAAAAATCAAGCTGTCCAACAACTACGAAAAGGCGCTCCAGCAGCTCGACGAACGCTTGATATACTGGCCCAAGTTCTTGATCCACAAATGCAAGCAGCGTCTGACGCGCCTCAAGC
Organism: Thielaviopsis populi; assembly: GCA_017591655.1. Classification (NCBI taxonomy): domain Eukaryota; kingdom Fungi; phylum Ascomycota; class Sordariomycetes; order Microascales; family Ceratocystidaceae; genus Thielaviopsis; species Thielaviopsis populi. Next base: position 17,309 of record JADILG010000222.1, read on the forward strand.
AGGTGCAAATCCGCAGCCGTCGCATTGCAGCCGAGGAAGAGCGTCTGGGCGAGAAGCTGGTGCCCAAGCTGGCACCCAAGGTACGCCATCGTGAGGCTGCTCGCGAGAAGAAGGCCGAGGCTGCGGCCAAGCTGGAGCGCTCGATTGAGCGCGAGCTGCTGCAGCGCTTGCGCACGGGCGCCTACGGCGACCAGCCGCTGAACGTCAGCGAAGCCATCTGGAAGAAGGTTCTGGCTGCCATGGAGAAGGAGGGCCAGGCGCATCGCGATGAGGACATGGACGAGGGCGTCGACGAGGACGAGAGCGACAAGGCCTCGCTGGCTGGCGAGGCCGAGGACGAGGACGAGCAGGAAGAGGACCTGGAGCAGCAGGTCGAGTATGTCGAGGATATGGAGGAAAGCGATGACGACGGCGACCTGGACGAGCTTGACGACTGGCTCGAGTCTGACGAGGACGACGAGGAAGACGAGGATGAAGACGACAGCGACGAGGAAGACGGCGACGACAAGGCCGGCGTCAAGCGGAAGCGCGGCAAGGCTCTGAAGCTCAACAAGGACCGCATGAAGCAGCGCCGCATGGAGGCGGAGAAGCGGCCGACGCTCACGGAGAAGATTGCCTGGTAAAGGCCGTCGTGTGTGGACAGTGGCGGCAGCGGTGGGTGACCTGCTGTTCCGTTCTATCCACGGTGAGTGTGGTACGTACACATGTACCATGTACCATATGCACTTTCTTGATTTGTTGCTGGCGGGCGTTGCATCGTGCTCTAATGGTTTTGGATGCTCTGCGTGTGCAAGACTGCCTTTTGCGTCTGTACCTTTTCTTTTTCTCTATCGTCTTCTATTTACTATCTTGTCCTGCGGGTTGCCCTCGTTATCTTTGTCTCTCTCAGCCGATCCCCCCTCCCCATAGTTTGGAGTGTTTGTCTCGTCTGTTCTTTGGCTTGTTATGGCGAACTGGTTGGGAAAATTGGGATAATAATTTATTTTTCACAGCACAAAACCGTAGAGCATAGTAGAGCACGGCGTTTGATTGCATTGCTTGTATGTGTGGCATGATGATGCTCGCATCTGTGATTTCGTTTCTGCTTTTGGTGAGTGTCTCGAGTTGCAAGCGAAGCCTATCTCGCGCTAAAATATGGCGCAGCTCAGCCCAGCCCAGCGCTGCTGTCCAGCCCCCTTCAGGGGGTCTCTCCACTATAAATACCGCCTTGGCAGTAGGCTTCAGGCCTGTCGATGCCGCCAAACAGGCCTAAACAGAACCTCAACTGAACCTCAACAGAACGTCCAAGAGGACAAAGACGCCCTCCGAAACACGACCACATCAACTTGTAACGAAAGCCTCCTGTTCATTTATCCGCCAACTCTCTCTCTCTCTCCTTTTTTGCCGCAGAAAACAAACACACACCACGTCTTGTTTGTGTCGCTCATTTTTTTTTCTTTTTTCTCTATCTGTATTGTGCCACTCATAAAATCGCCCTCAACTGCCCACGCCGCACGCAATTCATCGTCTTCTCGTCGTGAACACATACACTGCTCCAGCCTCAATTCCCCAACAGCTTTGCCCCGGCGGCAACCCCTCGACAGTACACCACACAATTGACCAGGACCCCCCGATCCAGGGCTTCGGCCCATTCCATCCCTCCTTCTATTCAATAGTCGCAAACATCTCGACAGCCTACTCGACACGGGCCCGCCCGCCTCCATTTCTCAATAGCACACCCTCTCCCGCCCTCACCCGGCCAAGCACACCGACTCTTCGCTCTCTTGCCCCCGGCCTTGCCCTCGGCCTCTCGTTCCTGCCCCCCTCAGTCCACGAGCCGCCGTCATGTCGTCGTGGTACAATAACCTAATCAGCAAGACCAGCAGCGGCATCCGAGGCTTTCTTCAAGCTGAAGCCGACGGCGACACCGAAGACGACACCCATGTGTGCCGCGTTCTGCGTTCCTACTACGGCGAAAAGGGCCGCGCCCTCCCCGGCTGGCTCCCGCCCGACCCGCGCGCTCCGCCACCTCCAGTGATCCCCATCAACAACGGCGCTGTCCTTGGCGCACGCTACGGTGGCCTCGGCAACGGCCAAAATGCCGCTGCAGGCGGAGGTGGCTTCTCATCGCTGTGGGACACGCCCAGCAATGGCCCGCAGCAGCCGCAGCAGCCGCAGAGCCTGCGCCAGGGCGGTGGTCGCCCGGCCTTTGGAGCACAACAGGCTGGAAGCAGTGCTCGCCAGTCACCGTTTGCGCCACAGCAAATGACACAGCAACAAGACAACAGACCAGGCGTGCAAAAGGGCGGCAGCTACCAGAATGCTTACCGAGACGGGGCTACCCCAGTACCCAACGGAGGCAGCTCGGCACAGGATCGTTTGAAGCAGAGACTATGGGGAGGTGCACGCACAACAAGCCCGCAGTCGGCCAGCAACGGTCCGTTCCAGCCACCACCACAACAACAGCAGCAGCAGCAGCAGCGACAACAACCACCACCACCGCAACAACCGCAACAACACAACAACAACATCAACGGGTACGGCGGCTACGGACAACCAGGCGGTGGCGCTGGTGGCGGTGGAGGCTACCAACAACAGGACTACCGGCGGGGTGGCGGACTACCGAGCGCACCACGGGCAGGAGGAGGTCTTCCCAGTGGACCGCGTATGCGCTAATGATAACGACGACACCACGTGCTGTCCAGTACAAGCACATTCGTCACTGCTGTGCCCACGCCGTAACAACGCCGGCGACGGTGCGGCAGGCGAGCTGGCCCACACCCGATGGCGGTATGGCACTCCATTACAATGGACAACACCAGACCTTTCATTCGCTCTGTCCCGCTTGGCCGGCATTGCCATCATGGCCTTAATTCCCTCTCTTCCTCACTCTAGCATTATAGCATCATACCTTTTATTCGATTGCCCTCTTATCCATAATTGTTTAATTGTACTTTCCATGCAGAACCACGTCAATGTTGCCTACAGCTTTGTTCGCCAGTTACAGGTAAAGAAATGGCCATATTTATGTGCATAGGTACATAACATGCACATGTACTTGGGTACATAGATACACTCATACACTGACATGTACGTTCAAATACACACCTGACCCTAGTCTAAACCCTGGTCACACCCCCCCCCTCCCCCAGCCCTATCGTCCTGCTGCATTGTACATGTACCTGTTTTGCCTCACTACTTTGCGTGCATTCACAGTACCAGTACATCTACACGCACATGTCGAGTCAGCGCTGTCGTCATTGTCACCTCAGCGGGACACAAACACGCGCTTTGAAGTGGGGGAGGCTGTGACGTTCTGGATGCCACCACAACAACCACATCATATCATAGCCGCTGCCTATATGCTGGTCTGCTGAGCCACTCAACTTTTTGTCTCTTGACTTTCTATTTGACCTTGTCTTTTCCTCCTCTTTTATAGCGGCGTCCTCGAGGCTTAGCGGGAGGCCTTTCAACAGCCTGAAGCCTTCCCCAAAAGAGACTGTCTATTAATTCTGCCGCCTAATATGAAGACAGCTTCGTATGGATAGGCCGCCTTCGAATCCCATTTCTCCCTTCAACAACTCCTGCATTTCTGCCATATTATCTTCTCGGCAACCACGAGCAGCATGTCGACAAGCAATCACACACCGCCAGACTCGCCCACTGCCAGCTTCTACGCCATGAGCGACGAGGAAGAGGGCTACAGCACTATCGCGCACACGAAGAGCGCTGCCGGCGTCAAGCTCCTCTTTTCCAAGAGCAAGGTACGTAAGCAGGCTAGGCTGGCCGCCCTGCTGAGCCCATGACATCATCGCAACCGGCCGCCCACTTCTCCGCCAGTATCACCACCTTCTAACTCTCGCGAGCTGCATCTAGGTTTACGTGCACCCGACGCCAGTCGCTAGGGACAACATCCCTGGCTACATTGCCCTTCTGCAGCAAAAGGGCTCCACAGACCCTGCTTCTGCTTCTGCTTCGGCTTCGGCTTCCACATCCGCCTCCTCGGCACATGAACACACCCCCGCCAAGCCCTCGTCGTCTGATATCTTCTTGGCGTGGCTGCCAGAAACTTCGCTCGGCGAAAATGAAGGCTTGTATGTCAAGGTCGACATGGCCGAGGGCGAGGGCCCGTGGAAGCAGGCATCCCTGGTCCCCCCACCGCCGACAGTGACCGAGAACCACAATCTCCAGGGACATTCCGCATTTGCCGTTCCTCTCAGCGCCATATACTCGCTCACTGTCAGACCACCCAGCCTGGGCTGGTGGTATGGATCCATCATCATCAACTCGCGGTCCGGCGACAGTTTCCCCGCCCTGTTCTTCCACGATAACGAGTGCCAGAGCACCATTCAGCAGAAGAAGCGCCGCACCAAGGAAAGCTTCGAGGTCTTTGGTGCCAATGGCCAGGTCTTTTGGGGTGGCGACGAGGTGCTGAGGTGGCTCAAGATGTACGTCCGCGTGGAGCGGTCGGGCCCCGAGCCCAACATCTACCTCGTTGACGCCTCGGAAGAAGACATCCGGAACTTTGGGAAAGCTATGGAATCCAAGAGAGCCGAGAGAGAAGCTTCCCGGTCTGGCGGCCACGCTGGCATTGCCCAAGACCCCTTTGTCAAGTTTGTCAGAGAGACGGGCTGGAATATCATGGAGAGATTCAGCAGAGTCACCACCTACACCCGCCGTGCCGCACAGGATGTCCTAGATAACCCCCGTGTGCCGCCGCAGATGCGCCGTCTGATACAAAATCCCGATGTGCAGACTCTGCAGGAGGAATACGACAGTGCGCGTATCTATCTTGCGCGCTGGGCCATGGGTGTTGCCGAGCAGAGCGAGAGAGATCGCAGCCGACGAATCTGGACGGCCAAGGATGTGCAGGAGCTAGAGAAGACGGAGCTGGGCGACTTTGAGATTCTGAGCGGCACCGGGTCACTGTCGCTGCAGGACCGCAGGCAGCCCGTCTCCATTGAAGAATGGGATGCCTTTTTCGATCCTGTCACCGGCAGTTTGTCCAAGACCATTGATGAAGTCAAGGAACGCATTTTTCATGGCGGCCTGGATGCCGATGATGGCGTCAGGAAAGAGGCATGGCCCTTCCTCTTGGGTGTCTTCTCGTGGTACAGCACCACCGAAGAGCGCAAAGCGCAGTCAGCCTCACTGAGAGATGAGTACTACAAGCTTAAGCAGGCGTGGTGGGAGAGGCTCGATGGGCTTGGTGGCGAGGGCACTGAAGGAGAGTCGTGGAGGGAAGAGAGAAATCGGATCGGTGAGTCCATCTTCTCGACGTTCTACCATGTCACCATTCGGCTACTAACACAATCCCCAGAAAAGGATGTTCACCGTACAGACCGCAACATTGCGATATTCTCTGGCGATGATATCCCTCACCCCGATCCCAACTCCCCGTTTTCGGGAGTCGGCACCAACGTGCATCTGGAGCAGCTCAAAGAGCTGCTTCTCACATACAACGAGTACAACACCGAACTTGGCTATGTTCAGGGAATGTCTGATATATTGGCTCCCATCTACGCAGTCGTGCAGGATGATGCCCTGGCCTTTTGGTGCTTCCAGCACTTTATGGACCGCATGGAGCGCAACTTCCTCAAAGACCAGTCGGGCATGCGATCCCAACTGCTAACCCTCGACCATCTCGTCCGCTTCATGGACCCCAAGCTCCATGACCATCTCAAGGCGGTCGACAGCACCAATTTCTTCTTCTTCTTCCGCATGCTGTTGGTCTGGTTCAAGCGTGAGTTTGAGTGGCCAGACGTGCTCCATCTGTGGGAAGTACTATGGACAGACTTCCTCAGTAGCAGCTTCCATCTATTCGTTGCCCTTGCCATCCTGGAAAAGCACCGTGACGTTATTTTGAATCATCTCAAAGCCTTTGATGAGGTCTTGAAATACGGTAAGTCCTGCCAGACATGTGCCACCCCACACAGTCTTGGGTACGTGCTAACATGAAACAGTGAACGAGCTTTCCGGTACAATGGACCTGGAATCCACACTCATCCGTGCCGAGTCTCTCTTCCGCAAGTTCCAGCGCATGGTAGAAGCTGTCGATAAGAAGGGCAGCTTTCCGCCCCCCGCATCGTCGTCCTCGTCGAGCAAAACTACGAGCGGCAAGAGTGCAGAGGAAGAGCAGATTGTCACGCCCGAGCTGCGTAAGCTCCTGAGCCGCAAAGTCGATGTCCTCTATGTGTCGCAGACCAAGAAAACGACTCTTCGAAAATGACAATTGCGATGGTTAGAGGAACAGCGATCAATGTGGTCGTTTGAGTAGGCTCCTCAGATCCGTGACTCACGATTAGTCGAGTTAGGGTCAGGGTTAAAGCACCCCCGCCCCTACATACTTGCTTTACATCAGCGGCCATGGTAAATTTTACGTCAACAAATCTATAGTTGCTTTTTTAGTTAGACTCCATTTCCGATTTTCTCCCCTAAGCACCGTTGAACCCCGCTGCCGCCGCCGCCGCCGCCGTAGTCGTAGATACAGGTACGTATGTAAAAATTATGCCAGGCGTGATGAGCTTCTGTGACGAGCCCTATTCACGCCCGCAATAGGAAGGTATTCGAGTCCTGATCGAGTCATTGTGGCACATGCCGAAAACGTGACGGGCATGTCATACGAACGAGACCACGCCTTTCTCGAGCCAATGCAACACTGGGCGTGATAGGCGAGGACGACCGTGGTCGGCGTAGATGTAGCCTCGTGTAGTTATGCTGCTCTTTTTTTTTTATAGTTTTTCTTTATACATATTTTTATATATTTTTTAATTTTCTTTTACATGGGAAATGAACGATGAAATGCCCGGCTTGAATTGCTACTTCTAGAAGCTTAGCGTTTCCGGTATGGTGGTGTGGCCACACTTGCCCAGACTGGGACTAGCGGAACAAGAGCTGGCCTTGGCTCGCAATATAAACTTCCCTGTGTTGAGTCAGTGTCAGGACTTGCGCTTCTTGTCTCTTCTTTAGCCGACAAATATCCCACTTCCACTCTTTATACAGGAGTCGGTTTCCCTTGCACACCAGCCCACGCCCTTTTCGTTCCCGCTCTACAACTCTGTCTCTAGACTTTAACAATTTTTACCCCTCGCACTCTTTATTCAACACGGTTATTGTGCTTTCAACAACCCCACATCCAACCAGAATGGCCGACAACAACCACATCCTCACTCTGTCGTGCCCCGACAAGCCGGGCATCGTACACGCCGTCACCGGCATCTTTGCTGCCAACTCGCTCAACATCTTCCACCTGCAGCAGTTCTCAGACCCCGTGTCGCAGCGCTTCTTCATGCGCGTGCAGTTCGGCCCCACGGCCTCGACCGAGCAGCTGCAGCCGCAGTTTGAGTCGCTGGCCGCCAAGTACAACATGGACTACCAGCTGCGGCCCGTGTCGCAGAAGCTGCGTACGCTGATCATGGTGTCCAAGATTGGCCACTGCCTCAACGACCTGCTGTTCCGCGCCAAGTCGGGCCAGCTGCACATTGAGATCCCTGTCATTGTCTCGAACCACCCCGAGTTCTCCAACCTGGCCGCCCACCACGGCATCGAGTTCCACCACCTCCCCGTCACCAAGGATACCAAGCAGCAGCAGGAGCAGCAGATTCTGGAGTTGGCCAAGAAGCACGACATTGAGCTGATTGTGTTGGCGAGATACATGCAGGTGCTGTCACCGACGCTGTGCGAGGCCATGAGCGGACGCATCATCAACATCCACCACTCTTTCCTGCCCTCGTTCAAGGGCGCCAAGCCTTACCACCAGGCCTACGAGCGCGGCGTCAAGATCATTGGCGCTACCGCCCACTTTGTCACGGCTGATCTGGACGAGGGCCCCATCATTGAGCAGCGCGTTGCCCGCGTCGATCACGCCATGAGCCCCAAGGAGCTGGTTGACGAGGGCTCCAACGTCGAGAGCCAAGTCCTGGCTGCCGCTGTGCGGTGGTATGCGGAGCGCCGCGTGTTCCTGAACGGAACCAAGACTGTCGTTTTCTAGGCGCATTGTGCCTTTGGTCTTTTATTTTATCTGTTTCTTTCTTCCGGCCTGCCGTCTTGGGCATCGCGCCGCGCAGGATACCTCTGGTCTGGAACCATGGTTGGGGAGTATCACAAAGGAGAGCACGGAAGAGACGCTGTGCTTCGGCGACGGCTACAGATGGCAATTGGAGCATGCACACACACACGCATGGACGGTAGACCGGACACTAGCAAAAATGAAAGCAGAGATTTCCCGTAATGGCCGAGTCTTGGGTCTGCAAATCGTGATAGAGATTATGAGTCTAGCGTGTGAGGTGCGCTGGGTGAAAGCTCGCGCCCTACTGAGCAAACAATGCAATGAGCATGGACGCTCTTGCGATCAAGTGCAAATGCCGCCCACATGATTTTGCTGCGGCGTTGATTTTATTGTCTAGGTTTCTTATCGTTGTGTATTTTTTTTCTTATCGACTATCTCGGTGTGAGATCTCTTATCAGCGGTGAATCTCGGTCACAACTTTTCACCGAAACTCACCGCCCTCAGAGAGAAAAAAAAGTGAAATTCTGCCACAAGCTTTTTTTTTTCCCTTTGCGGCTTCACGTTTCGCTTTCGCATCTCCACCAAATTCTTTCCCCCCCCCCAGGCACGAGATCAACAATACAAGACTTTTTTTTTTCTGTCTCCTATTGTCAGGCGCCGTCTATTAATCGCATTTGACTCCATTCAGTGTTCGCTCTTTAATTCTCGGGCTTGTTTCCGTCTTTCTTCATCCTCGGACACGTCGATCATCCACCGCAATCAACCGCCATCATGCATCTTATGTACACTCTGGATTCCGAGGGCAAGCGCCTCTACACGCTCAAGAAGATTGTCGACGGCAGCGTCAGCAAGTCGGCGCATCCCGCGCGCTTCTCGCCTGATGACAAGTGGTCGCGCCAGCGTGTGACGCTGAAGCGCCGCTTCGGTCTGCTGTTGACCCAGCAAGGTGAGTTGTTTTCCTCCCTCCCCCGTCGTTGTCGTCACCTCTTTTCCGCGTGACTGTTGGTGGCGCGAGTGGGAAAGCATAACTTAGGTTGGCTACTCTGCAGCGGCTTTACACGGAGTGGCTGTGAAATGTGTATGTGTACAGTTGTACTGACGAGACTTTATATTCCCCCCCCCCTTACAGACGAAAAGAACAAGATCAGCGTTATTGCCAAATAAGCAGCTTTGCTACTCTCTGACATCGTCGCATCGGGTCCTCTCACAATACCTTGATATCCAGCGTCCGGCTGGGCGGGCGGCTTTGCCTGTCCGGCCAGATCTTGTGCGGTCTGTCTTGGTCGGGGCCTGTAGAGAAATGGTCATTGCCCGCGGAGACGAGAGGGCGGCTCGTATAGGCTTGCTCTACTCTCTCTTCCTCTGCGCCTGATTCTCCGTCGTCTCTGTTCATCTTAAACCTTCATCGAGACAAAGTCATGCGTCTCATTGATTGTGTGCTTGTGCCAAACGGCTGCCCTCGCTCTGTGTGTCTTTCTATTCTCCATGCCGCCAACATCAGAGCAGGGTGGCAGGGGGGCTCCTCGTCGTAGCTACACACGTCTTGGTGGTGCGTTTTTTTTTTCCATGACGACGGTTGCTTTTGTTCGTTTCGTTCTACATATACATCACCGGAGTTGGAGTTATTTTCTTGATTCGTCTTTTTAGTTTATATGGCTTGACAAAGCCTCGGGCAATAAAAATACCTTCTTCAAACTGAATGGCAGTACTGTGGCATGGCACATGTGTTCTGGGCTGGTATGCACTCAATGTACAAAAATCACGATGAGTTTATTGCGTATCTAAAACCAAATAACAAGACAGCGGTACTTTTATGTATCCCAGAATACCAACATGAAAGTGACAACAAAGAAGAGCCTCGAAGACCCGGACAGCGAGGAGCCAGCAACCAATCGAAAACATTGTCGTTTCTTCCTCCCTTCTCTCAATGAAGAACTTGGACACCCCCTCAGTCAAATAGCAATACAAACAAGAACAGCCTGAACCATGACAGGCACAACCGCGTGCGATGGCCCAAGCGAAGCCATCGTCGAGCACCAGACAGGCCATCCGGCCTTTCCCGAAGAACAAGAGCCAGTGGCACAATAACCAGCCAAGTTGCGCGTCGTCCTGATTACCGGCGCTTCTTAGAATTGACGTTGCGGCCAGCTCCAATGCGAATGCGATCCGACGAACTCTTGCGCTCGCCAGTGATGATGCCGGGGAGATAGTCTTCGTCCATGAGATCCCGCTGTCTTAATCTGCGACGCTCGTCGCTCGCCTTGACAAACTCCTTCTGGTCCTCGGCGAGAATCAGGTTGCGGCCCCAGCCCTTGTGGCCACCAACAGCCACGTTCCTGGGCATCTTGCCGTTGGCGCTGCCGTGGATGGGTTTGGGGATGCTGTAAACGTTGCCACGGTTGTTCCACTGGAAGTTGCGCTTGAGGAACAGCTTGAAGTTGCCGTTGGCGTCTGTGGCACAGCTGGTGCGGATCAGTGTCGACTGGCCACAGCGCGGGCAAAACTGCTTGGCCATGTCCTTGGTGGTGGCAAAGCAGCCGTGGCAGCGCAGGATAAAGGTCTTGACCGTGGTGATGCGGTGCATGGAGCTGGACATGATGTTGAGGCCGATGCGGAGCGCGACATTCTGCATGGCGTAATCGGTGGTCAGGAGAGCTGCCTCCATGAAGGTGACCTTGTCGCTGGGCAGAGAGCCCTTCTCCTCGTCAATGCGCTTCTTGAGATTAGAGGGCGTGATCCAGCCGCCTTCATCATCAGAGTCTTCACCCTCCTCCGACTCGTCAGCGTTTTCTTCTTTTTCTTCTTTTTCTTCTTTTTCTTCTTTTTCTTCTTTTTCTTCTTCTTCTTCTTTTTTCTTGGTCTCAGGGTTCGCAGCCGTCTCTGTCAGGGTTTCGCCAGGTTTGGACTCGTCCAGAGACAAGTGTCCAAGTGCTTCTGTCGGGGCGGACTCTTCACTGGCCTGCTCTGGCTCCTTCTCCGCTATCGCTTGTGTCTTGTCATCAGTAGCCAGGGTCTCGGAATCGGTCGTCTTGGCGTCCTCCGTTTTTTCCTCTGCGCCAGTAGGAGTAGCCGTCGTTTCGTCGGTCTTGGTCTCCGTCTGGGAGGCAGGGTCAGGTACGTTGGTGCTCGGCTGGCTCGGGTCCTTTCTCAACCTATCGCTATTGCCATGTCTTTCGCAGTCCAGTTCGTAGGCAAGGGCCAAAAGATGCAGATCCGGTCTGCTCAGCACCTCCAGATCACCCGTCTTGCGAGCAAAGCCCTTGACAAAGTTGACACTCTCGGGCTTGGGGTTGCGCAAGGTCAGGAAGGGCAAAAGGTTCTGCAGACGGGTGCGGGTGTGTGCGTCGCGGACTTCATCCAGCACGCTGGGGATGATGAACAGCTGGGTTGCGCGGGCCATCAGCGAGCTGATGGGCGGGTCGTTCTTGATCAGCGGGCCAGTATCGATGACCAGCGAATGGATGGTCTTGGGCGCAGCGGCCGAGGCCGGGGTGGCCAAGACGGCGGCCGGGTTGGAGTCCATGTCGGGGCGGGGGTTCGAGAGCGGGTTGTCGTAGCAGTGAGAGAAGTGCAATAAATAGGCAGAGATTGCTTGGGACGTTGTTTGAAGCTTTTGATATGACGAGAGCGAAATAGATTCTGATTGATGACGGGCAAGAAAATGGCAGCCCTTGATTTTTAGCGGGGCTCTAACAGAATACACACTGAGGAACAACGGCAGTCGCAAAGAGAGGAACAAACATCAAATTGAATAGCAGAGTTATTAATGGATTTTCCTTTGTTCACACAAGGACGTCACAATGGGACCAAGACTATCGCTGTTGTTGTTGTTGTTGTTGTTGTTGTTTTTTTTCTTTTTTTCTTTCGACGCCTGGTGACTGGCTTTGCATGTGCACGTTGCCCTCCTCTAGTGAAGAAGTTAAATTGACAACACAAATTGGTGGGGAGGGGAAATGCACTGAGTTTTTGGTGGTGATAAGATAAGATAAGATAGTGGGGGCTCGCATCACGAGTAAGTGGCCTGGGTCTTAACCCTAACATCCGGTAAGTCATCGAGGCCTTTTCCCTTTGATCTTGTGATGCCAAGCCAGATGGAACACAGCCCGATGTTTTCTTCTCTTTGTCTTTTTCTAATTTTCTCTCGCTTGTCGTTGCCCTCTTTTCTCCTTTGCAGGCGAGAAATAAGAAACGAAGGCGAGTTGGAGACAAATAGAGAAGCAAAAAGAAGCCGGAGAAGCTGGCCGTTGTTGTCTTCTCGCGGAATCATACTGGATTTGTCGAGACTTGGCTTCTCTCTGCTCTTCCCTATTGTTAAGCGACGGTAGTTTATTTTGTTGTTTCTCTTGATGCGAGAGTTTGTGCTTTGCTTGATGTGATGCAACAAGTTGACCAACAATACCGCCGTGGGGGGACCTTGACATCTCTTACAGCGGTACCCAAGACAGACACAGACACAGACACATACACACACAAGGACACAGACACACACACACACACAAACAAACACAACCCCTAATAAGCATACTGCCAAAAGAAACGCTTGCAATCATAAAGCCTCGCCATGACTCGACGTTAATATGATGATTGTCGCCGAGTGGATCCTCTAGGGATGCCTAAGAATCGCATGCTGCATTCCCGGGCTTCTATATGGGGGTGTGTCAACAAGCTTAGCAGGCTACCAAAGAATTCGGCCGCTGTCAAGGCCAAGTCAAGCAGGTTGGTCAAGGGGTTCCTGGTTTCGGTATTTGCAGAGAAGGGAAGCGAAGGGAAGCGAAGGGAGGCGTGACAACGGGTGAAGAGACCTCAGGGCAGCAAAGCGCAGTTAGCAACAGCAGAGCATTGGCATCATGTAATGACCATAGATAACAGTGGCAATGCTTCATCCCGCCTTGAGAAAGGTCAGCAGAAGAAAAGCTACACAAAGGTCTGCAAAAGACTTGGCTTTTGTCATTTCGTCGCAGATCACGGCCCTTTAGTGCAGCAGCAGCAGCAACAGCAGCAGCAGCAAGAGCCCATCCATATGGCTTGAAGAATGTAATATATGCAGCTACAAACTTCATGCTAATGCTGATCGTCTGCCACTTCCTCATGTTTCACATCCACAATAGTCATCCCTTGAGCCTCCTCCCCCCCCCCCCCACTCACACTATCTATGATATCATCA
>JADILG010000223.1:0-30455 GCA_017591655.1 Thielaviopsis populi
TGCCCCGGGTCAACTACCCCATCGGCCCCTAATTCCGGGCATTTCCGGGGGTTACCATTCCAGACCCCCCCTTTCCCCCCCCCCCCCCCCCCCAGTTGACGTCATCACCTCATGTGCAGCTATCGATAAGCTATGAGATTGGCACAGGTTGCAAACATGAGCAAAGCTGATTTGTATCGGATAATCACTTGCACTCAAATGGTGATCTTGTGCCTATCAGAGTAACATATCTCCTCCCTCCCATATGTCAGCTTGCCATGTTAACCCCCCTCCCCCATGCGCAATATCTCTCAATGTAGAACCCGGCGCGCAAAAAGGATACCGCTTACATCCCATTTGTTCTTGAACGGAGACGTCTCCTTCATGTACCACTTCCAGTCCGGATCATTCCACGGGTTGAGAATCTTGGCCCACTCCCAGTAATCTGGGTACCATCCGGCGCTCTCCCAGTCCAACACCGCCGTAATACGCCCCGTCTCCGGATCGACTAGGATGTTGCGCGGTGCAAGATCTCCGTGCGTCAAAACCTCCTTGTCGCAGTGCGGTAGGCGCAAAATACCTCCGTCTGATGCCTTCCCCGTGATCGCCGCCGCGGCAACGCCGTTGTTGATATTGCCGCTGCTGTTGCTGTTGCTGTTGTCGTTGTCGTTGTGCTTGTGCTTGTTCTTGTTCTTCCTCGCGGTTACCCATCCGTGCGCATCCCGGAAGCGCTGCTCGATACGGCTGCGGAAGACCTGATCGTTGAAAAGAGGCGGCGTCTGGTCGTCATGCACTCCAAGGAGCGGATCAAACGTGTAGCCGCCATCCATGGTTACGTACTTTTGCTCTGGGAAGTGATTCTTCGGTCGCTCGACGCTGCGCATCTCTTCAATCAGTGCCCAAGTATCTTTGCACACTTGCCTCTTGGTTGCATCATCAAACTGCGACCAAACTTTGCTAAGCGTCACGCCAGGCAATTTGGTCATGTAGATACGGCCATACTTGTCGTATGAAGAACGAAGGACCCTGGGAACCGTGATCGAGGGGCAGTGCTTTGCGACGAAAGCCATGGCCATTTCCTCGTTGAGGCGTACTTTGGAGCCCTCCTTCAAGATAGATCCGTCGCCACAGAGAGCTACACGTCCTCCGTTGGCATCCACAATCGTCTCGCCTTCAGTAACTGCGCATCACAAGTCGTCAGCGTGTATTCCGAATCCACGTGGGAAATGATAAAGAAACGACTTACATGACGTCTTGTGCTTAAGGCGGTGCTTTTTGGGCGGCGCAGACTTGCGTCGATGCGACTTTCTGGTCCGGCGCAACTTGTGTCTTCTTGAGCGGCTTTCAGACTGATATCCATTATGCGAATGCTCAGAATGGGCGTCTTGTTGGTCGACATGATTAGTAGCAACGCCTATGGCGTCGTTATCTAGGACTTTGTCTCTCAACTCCGGGAAAGAATTAATCTCGGTGTCGACTTTCTCACCTTTGTCAATGCCTTCAGTGTTTGCCGACTCTAGTGAATCTGCTGATTCAGTCTTGTGGGCGTCACCTGAAAGCCCTGCATCATTATCTGCATGCGCATTATTTGAGGCAGTCTCCTGGCCAGTGATTCCATTAACTGTGGTGCCGTCCACGGCGTCATTGTCATCGTCAGCAGGGTTATCAGAGTCCTTTGTACTATCGACATCGTTGTCCAGGACAACTTGTGCTTCGGAGGTCGTAATGTCGACAACAGAATCTGCTCCGGGGGATACCGAAGCTTCGATGGAGGCGCGAGTGAACTCGGGCTTAGCTTCGTGATCTTTGTTAGTATCCAACGCAGCCTCCTCTGAGACGCGTTCTTTCTCTCTGTGCTCTTCCTTCTCTTCTTCTTTATCGTCTTCCTTTTTCTTCTCTTCCTCCTCCTTCACTTTCTCTCTCTCGTTTTCCTCTTCCCTTTTCTTCTCTCCTGTCTTTTTCTCCTCTTCCTCTTTCTTATCTTTCTCTCCCATCTCCTCCTCCTTCTCTTCCTCCACGTCCTCTTTTGCGATATCGGCGGCAGTAAGAACAGGTGTGTTCACTGGATCGTCATTCGGAGTCTTGGACTCTTGTTCGTCGTTCTTGTCGGCAATGTCAGTTTCGGCAGTTTCTTGGGTCGTCACAGTTGTCTCAATCTTGGGCTGTTCTTCGCTTGTCACATTTTTGCTGAGTATATCCCCAGCCTGAGAGTCAACAACTATTGCATCTACTGGGGCAATCTTTTCGGTCGTGGTGTCATCAGCCGTGTTCTCATCTTTCTTTTCTGCGTTGACATTGATGGCAGTGTCATTGTTCAGGTTGGAATCTTCAGTTGCCAGAGCGTCTGTCTCGGCCTTGTCCTCGTCCTCGTCCTCGTCATCGTCATCGTCATCGTCATCGTCCTTGTCCGCATTCTCAGTCTTAAACTCGGAAGCTTTATCATTAGTCACAGTCTGTTCTTCATTATCGGGAATATGTAGGTCAAGCTGCAGAGGGGCATCCGGAGAAACTGCAGCTGTCAAGTCATATTCCGAGAAAGCCTCACAATCGGAAGCAGAGTCTGCATCATCGAAGGATGAACCAAAAACGGAATCGAAAGGCATGACATTGACGGATATTGCACCGTGATGATGGATAAGAAATGATTCGTCATCGGGCTGAAGACTAGGAACTTCCTCGTCTTGTGAGGGGCATGTATCTTGAGCTTTCGCTTGGCTTACGTGAGTAGAATCACCGGGCTCTTGGGCTGATTCACTGGTGTTTTGGGGTTCTTTGGACACAGTTGCCGTGTCGGCATGATCATGTGGTTCATTCGGGTCCTGGGTGTCGGGAGAAACAGGGGCATGGCTGTGATCCTGGGGCTGTTCAGCACTGGCTTGAGCGGTAGGATCCGGAGAGAGATCTTGACTGGAGGGAAAAGCGGCTTCGTTCTTAAGAGAGCTTTCCGAAACTTTCAGTGGCTCAGTCGGGTCTTGGGGCTGAAGCTGGTCTGGCTTAGCTTTGACGGGAGACTCGACGGGGACTTGGACCAGGGCTGCAGAGGGCTTCTCCGACTGGTCCTTGTCACACGAGCTGTCGTTTTGCTGCGGCTGATGTGGCTCGGGCTCGGGCTCGGGCTTGGGCTCCGAGCCCAGATCCGGGGCCTCCTTGTCGATAGCAGGTGACACAGCAGACTTCTGATCGTCAACCACGCGGCTCTGGTTGTCGTCCTGGGGCTCATTGTTCGGCTGCGTTGTCTGGGAAAGGCGCCGCTGCTGATAGTATATCACGCATATCGTAGCTAGGAAGACTAAGATGCGGACAATGGCGGGGGCAAAGCCGATGAGTGCACAGAGGAATATGATTCCGAAAACGGTGGTTCTGATGGTCATTCGCCGCGGCGAGGTCGGGGCCATGCTGGGCGGATATGGGCGTGAATGCGGGTGTGGAGCGGGTGTGTAAAAGAACTTCAAGCTGTAGATGAACAGAGCCTTGGCTGTTCTTGTGGTACCATGAGACATGATGAGGAGAGGAAAAGAAGAGCGGGAAAATGGGCGGGCGGGAAAGACCGGTTGAAGGTGTAAAATTTGAAGCAGCACAGGAAACGCAACTGCCTTCATTTCATCCAAATTTTTGCAACTGCATTTTCTGCGTGCGTGTGTGTATCACGGAAACAGTCATTTTTGGCGGTTTCCTTCCTGTTTCGGTCTGAATTTTTGCACTTTGTGTGTTTTGTGTGTCACCAAACGCGGCAACTTCATCTCTGGGTGCTTTCCTTTTCTGCTTGTTGCTATCTGCAGTTTCTCTTTCCACCACCCACCTGCCCTATGTGTTGTTTTGACTTTCTCACTTTCCAGGCATCCCATCTCCAAGGCTCCAAGGCTCCAAGGCTCCAAGGCCAAAAGCAGCATCAGATAAAACAAAATGCCATCTGCCTACTTCAATCTGGCCTTGTCCGTATGCGGGCTGTGCTATTTTGTCTACAGCATCTTCATTCTCTCTATCCGCACAATGTTTTGCGCCATCATTGAAGAGCTCCTGGTCGAATGAACAGCAATTCCTTTTTGTTTGTCCTCTTTGGCTGTGAATCATCACGGCACTGCTCGTCATCGCCGTCACAGACGCGGCAGCTGGCAGCTGGCGCCTCGTCAGCCTAGACACCTTAGTAAGTCGCCTTGTGCACCCATCGATTACTCATCTCGACGTCTGCCAGCCTCACCTACTAATTAGCCAACCAACAGAAGAAGCCTTTTCTTGCTGTCGGTGAGACGAATTGATCCTAGCAAGCCAGAGCTTCCGGAACAGCTCAACCAACCAACCAGTCAGAGCCGCCCAAATAGACCGACCAAAACAGGATAATCTCATCAACTACATCAAATACCGGCGAATCCCAACTCGAATCCGTCCGCCTTCGACACATCATCTGTCTCCGGTGCTCTTGTAGCCTTCTAGCTCGTCTGCTAGTAACACGCTCTGCCCACAACTATCGCGAACGCCCACGCGAACGGCCACAGGCCATGTCCGACTCTGCAACGGCTGGCTGATAGTCATGCATAGTGACCGAGTAGTGCTCTCCAACAAATTATGCATGGCTGTACATATATGGAGGGCGTTGCTTCTTTTATCTGTCTTTCTGATTGGTCTGACCAATCCTGCTATTTGCTTTTCTTTCATTCTCTTCTTCTTTTTCTTCACCTCTTGGCTGCCCTTTCTCTTCTCTGGTCATTTTTCTCGCGGTATCTTCTCCCAACATGCTCTCGGCTCTGTGTTCTACCGTTCGAAATGTCGTCTACGGGCTTGACTCTGGCCGCCAAGACATCACCAAGATGGACCCATCACGCTACGCCTTTCAATACATGTCTGACCTGCATCTGGAACTGTGCAGCCAATACACCACTTTCGAGTTCCAACCTACAGCTCCATACCTTATTCTCGCTGGAGACATCGGTTATCTAAGCGACCCCCGCTTGGAAGAGTTCCTAGCTGCGCAGACTCGCTGTTTTGAAAAGGTCTTCTTTGTACCAGGAAACCACGAGTTCTTTGGTATCACCTATGCTGAGGGTATGCGTCTTGCACGTGCCATGGCCAGCCGTCTTGGCGACAACTTTATCCTCTTGCAGCAAAACCGAACTATCCTCAGCCTACCAAACTCTCTGGCATCGTCACCAATCACAGGGCCACATGGCAAGCGTCGCATCCATGTACTGGGCTGTACGCTGTGGTCGAATATCCCTCTAGAAAGCTCCGAGGCTGTCCGAGCCCGCATCTCAGACTTCAAAAAGATCGACGACTGGTCTATCGAGGCCCACAATCATCTGCATCGATCAGACCTGGCCTGGCTGAGGGGAGAGCTTGCCGCTATTGTGCCTACACTCAAGCCTCAAGATCGGGTGCTGGTCATTACCCACCACGCACCTATTGTTGCCGGCTCCTCGGCTCCAGACAAAGCCGGGTCCCCAGTCAGCTGTGCCTTTGCTTCGGACTTGTTAAAAGAAAGCCTCAACGCAAAGGGTGTTACGGCCTGGGTGTATGGCCACACACATTACTCAAATGCCATCGTCCAAGGCAATACAACACTGCTAGCAAACCAGCGCGGCCATGTATTCCCGGAAAACGACGATGGATTTGAGAACAAGCGCGCGCCAGAACCAGAACACGAGTTTGATCCACAAAGGACCATGTGGCTGTAGACGACGCCAGGCCTTTTTTTTGTCTCTGCAGACCTGACGACTTAGCTAGGTCTTGTCTATCTATCGCTCGACGATTATGCATGGCACATTGGCGTTAATATCATGAAGTTTTTTGAGCGTTTGTTTGTTTTCATCCTATTAATTCTAATACTATGGCATTAAGGACATGACTGGTGTAGAAACTCTCCTGATGGCACGTCGTAATCTATAAATCTCTGTATATAAGTTAATAGCAAGCAGACTCCCATTCATGTTCCTCTGTACTTCTTCCCCCCTCTCTTCCTCCCCGCCATCTATGTTCATTTTCCACGCTTGTGCTCATGGTGCGAATGCGACGGCTTCACCCACGCCGTCTTGGCCGTGTCCCACACGCTCTTCTGCACGCGATGCGGGATCTTGCGGCCCCTCAGGCGCTGGTCAATAAGCCACATGCCCACCACGAACTCCTGCTTATTCAGCGCGCCGCGCACCTGCCGATCCACCAGGTCCCAGACCTCGGCCAGCTCATCAAACGGCAGGCGCGATCGGCGCCAGAGCTCGCGCACGACCACGTTGGCAACCAGGTCGCGCAAGTCGTCCCCGCCGGAAGTGGCCTCGCCCGCCGCCGGCCCGGTTATGCCCATGGACGACGACGACGACAACGAGGACGGCAGTGGCAGTGCCGATGGCGGTGTGCTTCCGGCAATGGACGCGGCGATGGCGGCGGGCGCTAACGTGGGATGCGCTGATGGATCGACCAGGTATCTCCCGCGGTTGCTGGCCCACAGGGCCTCGTAGCGTTTGCGTTCGCGCTCGGTGACTTCCTCGCGCCAGCGCCGGCGTGAGCCCTCGTGGTGGCGATGCTTCCCCTTGGCTCCAATTTTTGTCAGGGTGTGTTTCTTGCGCCGTCGCTCAGCGCTGTTTTCGTCGTTTTGGAGCGGGCGTTGGTCGCTGCGCAGCGTGGGCAGAAGGTGCGGAGACTTTTGCCGGGCTGCTGCTGTCGTGGATGCGGATGCCCCGGCCGTTGTTCCTGTGGCTTGGTGATGCTGTGCAGCAGTACTGGATGTTCCTGTGCTGCTGGGTGTGAGATGCTTGGCGGCGAGGGCGGAGGCAAGCATAGCATCGGTGAGAGAGTTCAGCGACATGGCGGAGTTGCTGGCTAGGGTGGATATATGGCTTTCGTATGAATGCCGTGGATATGAGCCAGTATGGTTTCTTCGAATTTGAGGGCTGGGCGAGCTATGTATGCTGCTAACCGAAAGAGTGTGTCGATGGTCGGAAGCCTGAGGTGGAGAAATGGTGCCGGGGGAGCTGCTCTGTCTTGATGACACAGATGGGGACAGGGCTCGTGGCCGAGACAGATTACGGGATAATGGCGGCGTTGGGGGTCTGGAGGCCCGTTGTCGTCGATGTGCTGTTGCTTTGAGGGTTGGTGTCGGTGCTGCTTGGGGCATCGACTCCCGAATACTCTGTGGTGTTGGCGGTCGACTTGGAACTGGACTTGGGCTAACATGGAGAGCCGCTATAAGCGCAGGTGAAGTAGCATCCTTGGCTGCATGTAGCCCCGGTGGCCTGAAACTGTCCGTGGAGCTTCGAGGACTCGCGGGTAAAACGATGACTGAGTGTCTGGAAAGTTCTGCTCTCACTTGACTTCGTTTAGTGGTATCAATGGCAGCCTCGGGTGGTCGTTGTTCTTCAAACATTCCAATGAGTGAAACTGTAGGTCCGATCGGCGACGTGTCCAGCAGCTTCTCATTGGACGAGGACAGCGACTCTGGTAATGAGACCAGGGAACAAGCATTATCTTTTTGTACAACCGTGGAGTTGAGCCGTCTGCGTCCAGTACTGGAAGACGAGCTGGAGCCGACAGACTCGCCGCTTGCCGTGGCTGTTCCTCGGCGGGCGGCTGGTGGGGGTGGCGGGCCCGGCGACACGGCGCGATGCGCAGCCAGGGAGGCAGCAATATAGGAAGCCGACTTTAGATCCGGTTGGGCCGTTGCTCCCGGGGGATACAGGTACCGCACGCCAGGCAGCACCGTAGACGCAGGTGCCGACGCCACGGTTATCACCGACGTACTAGGAGACACAGGTCGTCGCAGACTTGGTTCCAGCCCTGCCAGACTCCGACTAGCTGTGGGCGGTTTTGACGATGGCGCAGGCGCGCCGGTGCTTATGTTTGCAGCCTGTAACGCAGCCAGGGAGCCGGGCTTGCATTGGCTATCGGACAGTGTGCTTTCTGACTTGGGGGTAGGCTTCGCAACATGTCTCGGGGCGGCGGTTGTCTTTGGTTTGGGCTTCGGCTTCGGCTTGGAGGACGCGGACGGCTGCGGCGGATGGGCGGGCTGTTCGGTAGAGGAGGACAAGAAAGCAAGGTTGGCGCCCTTGAGGGCAGCGGCAGCATTGTCCGACATGGCGAAGTGATCTGGCGGCTGCTGTGGCTATTTTCTTTTGTTCGGCGGTTGAAGCTTCGCGAATATCAAACAAAGCCGCCCAGAGAAGACGAAGAAGAAGAAAAATAAAAAAATAAAAATACGGCCCAAAAAGATCGACAAATCAATAAAAATGGCTGAAAGAATGAACAAGACGATGGCGGATCAATAGCGCAAAGGTCTCGGCAAAGACGGACTTCATCCCCCTCCAAATGGCATTCTCATTATCGCACCACTGGGAGAAGTCGCAGCACGAGAGAACAAAGAAGAAGCTGGAGAATAACAAGCCGCAGGCCGTGGATCGATCATGGAAGAAGAAAGAAAAGAAGGGAGATTCGTCGCTGAGCCGCGAAGCCGTCGTAGCTCCAGCCCACCAAACAAAGCCGGGCCAAGCGGTAGGATTTCCTGGCGTAGGTGCCCTTGTTCTAAATATAGAGAGTAGTGGCGCTCGCTCTCGCAATATCAGAACGCTTGACCTTGTGTTGCAATGTCGTGATGAATCGGCGAAATCGTGCTGCAGATGATGCTGAATAAAGAGAATGAGGAAGAGAAAGAATCGAGAAGGCAATGCGGCGTTGGAAAGAACGCAAAAAGTGAAGCCTTGCTGGGACAAACCCTAACGTGGGCCTGGTGCTCCGCCGCAGGCAATCAGCAGGACAGCAGGACAAAAAACGAAGCTCCCCATCTGGGAATCGAACCCAGGTCACCTGCGTGACAAGCAGGTATGATCACCACTACACTAATGAGGATGTTGTTTCATGACATGGCTCACTCAAAAGCAGCCCTATAGGCCCTAGGTAGACATCAGGTAGCGGGCATCACGTACTTGTCAGCTTCTTCGAAACAACACTTCACTTCACGCCTGCAAGAAAAAGAACACACAGATGAAAGGCAGTCTATACAAGAACAAAAGCCCGTCACTAAAAACATAAAGCTTTCGTACAGACACACACAACACCTGCTAGGCCATGACTTACAGAAACAACCACTGGAAAATAAACCCGCCGCCGCCGCCGCCAAAAAAGGAACACCCAACAACCCAAAACTCCTCTTCCCAAAGAGAGCCCGACTCCAGGATGAAAGACGACAGGAATAGAAAAGGAAAAACAAAATACAAAAAGGCAAATCAACAAGAAACTCCGCAAGAATGACGAGAAACAAGAGAATCGAGGGTAGGAAAACACGCAAATAACCCTGGTAGTAAATGATACAAAGAACATCAAAGTCGCTAGAAGCATAGGACACCGGAAAACGAAAAGGTACAAAGGACAAGAGAAGGGTAGACACAGTCAGACGTCGGCCGCCTCCTCTCCGAAAAGATATAGACTCACGCCGCATCAGCCGCTGGGCTTTGCCGACTGGGACCGAGGCGGGATATGTATGGTACAGGTTGCCCAGCCACGGCAAACCACCAGCCAGCACATGGCGTGTCAACAACAGAATGAACACGGAAACACAGGAAACAGACAGGCACAGCAACTAGCCTGTCTAGAAGCTGTATCCCGCATCCTCGTCTGTCCATTCACCGCCAGAAGCAACTCTCTTGCCGTCGCCATCAACAAGGGCGCCGTGGGCGTTACTCGGCGGAGGGAACCCTCTGAAACGCTTGCTGCCACCCGCTGCACTCGAATACCCTCCCTGGGATCCATTGGAGCGGTGGCTCGCATGGGAATATGACGGCGCATGTGATTGTGAGTGCGACTGCATTTCATCTGTTCCCTGGTTCATGGCGAGTTCTTCTGCATAGCGCTTGCCACGAGCAGCGCGGAGCTTCGCATAGTATGCTTCCGAAGCATCAGGCTCAGGCTCGCTCGTATCATCGTACGTTTCCCAGTTCTCTGAGCCGGAAATCTGTGTTGATGAGCCTGAAACCTGGCGGGGGCCCCCAAGCAGAGAATCAGGCCTTGACGACGTGGCAGAAGAAGATGATGCATATGCGTATCGAGAAGCATTATATTGGGATACTGCCATGATTGATGCTGATGGCGGTCCAAAAACATCCTCACTATCAACAGACCTGACAATCGATGCCATGGTGTTGTCATGAAGACCTGTTGACTTGTAGGGATTCATGGGAGTCTCTAGACGCGGGGGTTCGCGCATCTTGGGCGGAGGCGCTCTCATAATAGGGGCATCTCCGTGTCTTAATGTACCAGCTTCAGCACGCGAACTCGGACGGGGAACAGGTGCCCGCTCAGGAGAGTTCTTACCATACTTGAGATTGGCTAGCGGTGCTCTAGCAGGGATACGTGATGGGCTTCCGGGGCCAGAGCGACCGATAGACCCGGGAGCAGTAGACGCGGGTCTGGGGGGTTGCTGCGACTGTTGCGGTTGCTGCTTTGTGCCGTTGGTGGGTGTCTTGGTAGCACCCCGGCCTGCTGACTGTGCGGTGGTAGTGTTGGTCTTGAGGTTGCCCATGGAGATGGCCTTGCTCAGTGGGCGCGCTTTGGCGGCCGATGGTGCGTTGTTAGAAGGCATCACCGGAGCACCAGGCGTCTTTGGCCGAGCCAGAGATACAGCACCTTTGCGTCCAGTAGAGCCAGCCTCTTCTTCAAGGGTGTCTAGGTAACGTTCACCCTGTACCAGGAAGGGCACGGAAAACTCGTCTTCGTATTTTTCAAGGGCCTTGCGGAGCTCCGTCACAACCTTGGGAAGCTCCTTCGCAATACGCTTGCGCATCTTTTCCTCGCGCAAAAGCTTGCCGGGATCGCGACGCTCGCCCTTTTGGCCTCTCATCATCAGTCTCGAGGCATCCTGACTGGACTGGGCAAGCTCTGCTTTTTGCGCAGTCAAATCTTTGTGCTTATCAATGAGGACAAGCATGGGTGCTCGTTGTTCCCGCAGACACTCCAAACGAGCGATTTCGCGCTCATGGGCATCAAGCAAGGCGTCCGAGTAGACATCGGAGAATGCGGGAGTGAACTCGAGCATTTCATCCTCCGAGAAGTAAAGCGCATCCCAGAGTTCCTGTAGCTTGCAACGAGCGTCCTCAACGAAGAGATGCAGATTTTGGCGCTTAAGCTCACTGAGGCGCGACATTTCGTCTTCGAACTCGTTGATCTGGCGCACACCGCAGCCGCGGTTGGCATTCAGAAAGGCCTTTCGCTCTGCTTCATCGACGCCCAGCATGGCCCACATACTTTCGACGGACGCCTTGAGGTCCATGAGGTGTTTTTCGCGGGCCTTCTTCTCATTGGATAGCTTTTCGTGTGTCAACTCGAGTCTTGCTAGGTCCTCGCGGTGCAAACCAAGTTGCTCGGGCGAGTCACGGTAGTGTTTGACAATGGCACTGTCGGTCTGCGCTTGAGGAGTCCCTAGCTCGGCCCATAGAGATATTATTTGTTCGGACAGGGTTTGCACGGTTTGAATACGCGCTGTGTATTCGTCGTATACGCGGGTGAACTCGGCGTCTAGCTTGTCGACATAGGATGGTGAGAGATCAAAGTTCAAGGGCACACTGGATTTCGGGCCTGTCGGAGGCAACGGGATTGAGACGAAGGTGGGTTCAAGATGTGAGGAATACGATTCCAAGGCATCCGCCAGTTCTGAGCATGGTTAGTACAGGGCAGCAGGAAGCGGTATAGTATAGTGTGCAGCGGGTAGATTCTCACTTTGCACCTGGGCGAAACGCTCTCTGTGAATTCTGTGAATCTGCTGGTGCTTCTCGTGCAGCGCCTTTAAGCATCTGACGAGCGGGTAAGTCACGCGCAGCCCGTCGTCCTCTTTTTCTCGAACAGATTCTTTGCTATCCTCTAATGACGCCTCCATCTGGCGGATGGCTGAGATGAGTTGTTGCGCCTCGTCGATGAGTTCTTTCTTTTCCGAGTTGACCTGGCGGACATGATTGTTTAGGGTGTCGGAGAGAGCAGCGAAAAGCTATCAAGACTAGACGTCAGCGGGCGTTTGCGCATATACACGGGCGGCAGTGGCACCAAGGCCCGCGATCGTGACTTACCTCGGTCTCGCGAGCTTCACGTTCATGGCTGGGAACGCCAATGTCGTCAAACAGGCCGTGCAGCTGCTCAATGATGCCGTTGACTTGGTGAGACAAGAAACTTGCGTCCATTTTTCGACAGCAAGCACGAGTTGCCTCGTCCGAGTATGTAAAGATAACAGATATAGCGAAAAAAAAAAACGAAAAAAAAGAAATAGAAAAAGAGGGGGTGGATAAAATACAGATATGCGTGAGGATATCGACGGCGCGTCAACAGGAGCGGAAGATGACAATGAAGTGATGCAGCCAGCTATCACGACAAGTAGCAAAGGGGGAAATAAATAAATGTAAAAATAAAATCAAAGAAATTGCGTCGATTTTGTTGGCCTGGGCGTCGTGGTTCAGGTGGTCGTGGCAGCGATTTGAGCCTTTGTTCTGCCGGAGGAAAGAAGTTGCAGAAACAAGGAAAGAAGCGAAGCGTTTGAGGGGAAGTTTCCTTGTGGAGGGCAGAAGCAATGGAAATTGCGCAAAATCGTCAAGGGCGGGACAAGCTAGAGGTACAAGAACTAATTCAATTGTTAAAAATCAAAGAATGCAAAAAATCAGAAAAAAAAAAAAAGTATACAAACATGGCGGGTTCGTGAGGAGCAGTTGGGCATTTATTGTGTTTGGCCTCACGTTGTGCTCCCTTACAGAGCAACCAGCTTTTCAGGCAGAGCTTCGTTCGACGACAACAACAACAACAACAATCGAGGCAGACAGACAGAGTACGAATTTCTCGGGCAAGTGCCGATGCAGGAACAGGAAGGCACAACGACCAAAGTGGCTGTTGCCATGGAACAGGACGCAAGGGAAGGTAGTTACCCGATGATGAGCTTCAGGAAGCTTGTCGTGAGACGTTGAATTTTGAAGGGCCACAGACGGCGTTGTTTACAAAGCAAGACGCAAGACCACAGGAGGGAGGATGTATGCAAGAAGAGGCAACAAGGCCATATGAACAGGAGGGAGGATGTATACAAGAAGAGACACCAAGACCAGGAAAGAAAACAAGAATAGAGGCGCACGTGAAACAAAATAAAAAAGAAACAAAATAAACGTCGTGCAGCGGAAAAGGAGTGAAAGAAGAAGAGTGGGTCAAGCCAGAAACTGAGCTAGCTGTATGCGCCGTGTCGTGTATCAAGCAACGCAAATGAGGCTGATCGGTCGTCGTTGGTTGTTGTTTCGATGCATGCGCCGTTGTTTGTTTTGGTGGCCGTGGTGGGAGAAGCGGAGAAAGACGCTTCAAACCGGTAGGAACGTGGAATCGGACTCAAGTCGTGGGATTGGCGCCAAAGACAGAAAGGATGAAAGGATAATCAGGCGACCGAGACGCTTGCTTCCCAGGCAGCTAGCTAACTTGGCGGGTGACTTGCCGGAGCACGAAAGGTGTATGCTTCTTTGAGCGAGGCAGAAAATATATAAACGAGCGTGTGCATAAAGTAACAAAGAGAAGCGAGTGACGAATAACACAAGAGACAAGTGAAAGAAAGGGTTCAAAGCTTCTTTGAAGGCCAACGTTTGTCTTGTTTTGGAAGAAGCACGCCAGACTGCACTCGAGCCAACAACTATTGATCCCTTGTGGTGTTTTGTAGTCGGAAGTGTGTAGATTTGAGTTTAAGTGAAAGTCCCCTTTGGTTGTCATGGTAACAGATGAGCAAGGGTTACATTAAAGCTGGGCCCACATTTGCAGAATGGTCATGTGTGGGTAAACCCTAATGCCTGTTTCAGGGTAAATTAAAGGTTCGGTCCCATCTCTTATCGATACGCAGTAGGGTTGAAACAGACAATGCTTAGGGTTACGTATGAGAAACTAGCCCCCGCTGGCGATCTATCTCAAGCTCAGACACAGACTCATTAAAGGAATTTTGGAGCTGACAATGTCGCAAATACAGTTGTTCAATGTTCCGAGTCAACGCTTTTTTCTTGGACAGCATGCAACCACACTGATAATGATAGCGCGAGAATCTGGCGCAATGTCTCTTGGTGATCTTGCTATGAATGTTTTAGTATCATCTTGTAGCAACCACCTTCTAGCCTTCTTCCGAGACTATGATGTCATGGAGAGGCGGTGCAAGCAAAAGGGCATTACGAGCATTACGGGCATTATGGTACATTACCTGGCAAGGAAGTGTTGTATATGGGTGCAGATGAGTGCAGATGGGCGCTGGTGGGTGTGCTTGCATGTGTGTATCGGTCGGTGCTGGTTGTAAAGGCCAAGCCAACGACTGAAACTTCCTTTACACCGACAAAGGAATCCGGCACAGATAAAACATGTTTGCTGATGGCCAAATAAGCGAGACCAGACTCAAGGTCAGTCAGTGAGTGGCATATTCCCAAAGCAAGGCCAAGACAAGCAAAAGCCAGGCCTTTTGAACAACAGTAGAAGCAGAAGAAGCAGCAGCAGCAGGAGGAAGAGGAGGAGGAGGAGGAGGAGGAGGAGGAGGGGGAGACAGCAAGAAGCACGACCAAAAACGGAGGAATGGATGTCTTGACCCGCGAGGGAAAGCTGCAAAGAGAATCCCCAACTTTTGCTCCTCTCGGTTCTTTGGTTCTTGGATTTGCATCCTTCCTTGCACACAGACAGACTCGGGATGCTGGAAGTGGACGATTAGTGACTGAGTGAGCTGCAAGACGAAGATGTATATATGCTAGTGCATAGATGTGTGTGGTTTCTTGCCAACATGTAGCTGTGTTACGGTGTGTAGTGATATTACAGCGGAGATCAGGGCATTTATGGCAGCATGGCATATCACGCAGAGAAGTGAGCAGAAATTGCGGCTCATACAGATGGAATCTTGATGACAAATATGAGGCACGACTTTCAACCATTGATATCCTCATTAGTGTAGTGGTGATCATACCTGCTTGTCACGCAGGTGACCTGGGTTCGATTCCCAGATGGGGAGAAGTAGCAGCTCTTGGCTGTGTATTTTTTGCAATCTTTTTTTTTTTTTTTGCACCGTTTGCTGCAATAGTCATTGCAAGTGTGCGAGCAATGTCACGCCATACGAGATATGATTGCCTGCTGTTGAGGGAGCACGGAGACGGCAATGGAACAGACACACAATGTAGGACAAGGTCAGCATCAGATCAGAAAACGTCAGTCAATTGAGCAACTGTCTCATGAGCAGAAATGCGAATTATTCTGGCATGAAGACGGCCGAAGGAGAGACAGCAAGACAGGCGTGCTGATTGGGGGGGAGGGGGGGGGGGGGTTCCATGCGTGCGTACTTGTGTAGATGTGTAGATGTCTATATATGTACTTGTACCTGTAGCCAAAGAACAAACAACGACAAAGGCCCTGGCGACAAGCTGAGATCCAGGGCCCTCCCGCTCTGGCCTGAGGTACAGGGTACGTGCAGTTTGGCTGTAGCTTGTATGCCGCGATACTGTACCTGCTACCTGCACCCGAAGAGGGGGGGGGAAGCGGCGTCTCATGAAATGTTTTGGCAGTGCTTCACTGGCGGCTTCAAAACCTGGGTAAAGTAAAGTAAGACGAGGCAGAGATGGATTGTGGGAGTCGTCCGGCGGCGGCCTTGGCAAGCTGTTTATTTTGCTGATGTGTGAGTTTACTGTTTTTACTGTTTTTACTGTGATTTCTTTTTTTTTTCTTTTTCGTTGTCGTCATTGTCACAAGCCTTTTTGTGGTATCAGCGTTGAAATCTTTGGGTTAAATCGGGGGTTTATTTTTCGTCAATTTATTTTTCTTAATTCTTTTTTCAATTTCTTTCTTCTTTTTTTTTTCCTTCTTTTTTCCTCTTTTTTTCCTCATTTTCTTCCCGCTTTTCCTCACTTCTGCTTCCTCTTCTCCAACTCGGGTCTAGGCCCGGAACGGTATATATCTCCCCTGGCCCTTCCCCCCCTCTCCATCCAATTGCCTCACAACTTCCGGCTTCCTCTTTTCTTCCTCTTTCTCTACGCTTTATTGTAATTTTCTTTTCTTCCTTAGTTTCGAGCGTCAACCAACACTTTTCTTTTCTTCTTCCTTTTTCTTTTGCTTGCCGCACCAAAGCTCCAGGCCAGCCAGTATCAAACTTCGAATTCCGCCGGGTCTCGGCCTCCGCATTGCATTGAAGCTTACCAATTGGCCAATTTAACCCTCTTCTCACGGGCCCCTCCTCTGCCTGGAACAAGCCAGCCCAACTCTATTCTCTCACACCTGTCAACCATCTCGACCTGTATTTTTATTTTATTCTTTTATTTTTATTATATTCTTTTTTTCCCTCCTCTTTTCTTTTTCTTTTTCCCGCTTCTGCTTACGCCCCCCCTCGCCGACGTCGCCGTCGTCTCTCACAATGGCTTCCAACGCTGCCGCCCACCATGCTGCCTACGCCACTCTTCCTCCGCCTCCGATTCCCGCGTCGCAAATGACCCTCGAGACCTACCAATTCCCCGCCCATCGCCTGCGCACACGGCTGACCGAGCCCAACAAGACGCCGCTGGTGCTGGTTGCTTGCGGCAGCTGTGAGTTTAGCCCTTTCAGCCTCCGACTTCGCCTTCCGCCTTACGTCTTCTGCTTGCTTCTCCGCTCCCCCGCTCCCCCGTGTCTCTTATCCTCCTCTCCTCCCTCGTCTCCTTGCTCCCACTGTCCGCCAGAGACGCCATCGCCGTCGCCGTCGCTATCATTGTCACCATCACGGCCGCCGTCGCGTCGCTGTTCCTTACAGCCGAGCCAACGCATACTGACCATTTTTTCTTTTCCTCGCACTAGTTTCGCCCATCACATTCCTGCATCTTCGCATGTTCCCCATGGCTGCCGACTATGCACGCCATGCAAACACCGAGTTTGAGGTCATCGGAGGGTAAGAATCTGCCTGGTTGCTATTCCCCGGCGTTCGACTGTGCTGGCCATCCGGACAACAGGAGAATATCAAAATAAAATATCAAAATACATCGCAGGCCCCCCAGTTGAGCGCCGCCAAAACATCCCCCGCGCCATCCAGCCTCTTCCGACCTATACCCAAGTCGCCGTGCTGACACCGCCTCTTCCACTGCAGTTTCCTGTCCCCCGTGTCCGACGCCTACAAGAAGGCTGGCCTGGCTCCTAGCCGTGACCGGATAGTAAGTCACCGCCCTGCAAACATACCTGCTGTGCAATGACGCAATCCATCAATCCGACACATGCACACGCCCATGCATCCCTTGCACCTACATCTACATCTGCACCCACACCCACACCTACACCTACACCTACACCTACACCTACACCTACACCTACACCTACACCTACACCTACACCTACACCTACACCTACATCCACACCTGCAGCCAACCCAACACGACTCATCACGCACCTGCATCCTATGCTAACCCGCTCCTCTGCTTCTCTCTTCCGCCTCCACAGAGCATGTGCGAAGCCGCTGTCCCCGACGAAGAGTGCGGCGTGACCGTCGACCCGTGGGAGGCCCTGCAGCCGCAGTACGTGCCCACCGCACGCGTGCTGGACCACCTCGAGGAAGAAATCACGTGCGCCCTGCCCAACGGCGTGCTGTCCGCTGACGGCAAGTCGTACGTCAAGCCGCGTATCGCCCTGCTTGCTGGCGCCGACCTCGTGCAGACCATGTCGACCCCGGGCGTCTGGAGCCCCGAAGACCTTGACCACATCCTCGGCCGCTTCGGCGCCTTCATCATCGAGCGCTCCGGCACAGACATAGAGCAGGCCATTGACAGCCTACAAAAGTGGCGCAAGAACATCCACGTCATCCAGCAGGTCTTCCAAAATAACATGAGCAGCACCCAGATCCGCTTGCACATCAAGCGTGATATGAGCGTGCAATACTGTAAGTTCCCTCGCCGCCCTACCACCCCAACACGTCACCTCATGCCCACAAGAGCTCCGGTCTGGCCTTTTCTCTGCCCATCCATACCCACTCTACCGTGATTACAATGGCTATTGTGACTTCTGTGATGTAACACGGCGTGTATACTAACCTCTCGCCAACCTCTGCGCAGTGATCCCCGATGGCGTCATCAAGTACATCTATGAGCACGGGTTATACCAAGACCGGAAGAACTAAGCGCGTTTTCTAAAAAACCAAGACCCAGCCCGACTTGGGCTTGAGGCTCGGAGAGGGGGAGAGGTCGCAATGGCCTCCATTGTTTGTCCCTCCCCCCCCCCTTCTCCTTTTTTTTTGCTATTCTGTTTCTGTTTCCACTTCCGCTTTTGTTTCTGCTTGTGCTGTTTCTTGCGTCCATACCCTGGCCAGGCTATCCACCTGGCGTATGATGTGTATATGCATACTTCTTGGGCTGTGTGTCCTATCTTGTTTTGCTCTCTCGTCCTCCTCGGCAGTCTTTTCTCTCTCGCCTGAGCGACATCCCACCCGGCGTTTTCTCTTGTTTGTTTCCAGGGCGTTTGATTATTACTTTTTTTTTCTGGCTTCTTTTTTGTCTTCTTTTGTTTTCTATCGACTTTGCTTCTCGTCCTTGTTTTTTTTTTTCCTTTTTTTCCTATGCTGAAATGACCTTCTCGTGTACGAGCTACGAGCTCTATTCTCCGTTTATTCTCTTGCTTTCCCTTTCTCTTTCCCTTCTATTCTCCTCTCTTCTTCTCGCTCTCCCTTGATTCTCTTGCTTGGCTCCTTGAACAACGCTTGCCTCCAATATCTCCTTCTTGCTCGGACTCCTTTGGTCCGGCTTGACCTTGATTCTTTTTTTTTGGGGGGGGTTATCTGGACGGTCCAATTTCCCCTCTTTTCTCATGTTTACTCCTCCCGTGTCTAGATTTCATGCCATGTTTCTATCGTGCTGTGTAGGTAGGGCTTGAATATTGTGTCTTTTCTACATTACAGTGCCTTGACATGCTGTGAATGTCTTCACACTGCCTATCAAGAAGATCAAGAAGATAGCCACTGCTCTTGACCTTGATCTTTATTTTACTCCTCTCTCTTTTGAAGATGCTACATAGACTCTAATAGAGCCGCCAACATCTAACACTCACGGGCGGTTGGTTTAGGGGTATAACGTTTGCTTCGCATCTTCTGCGGATCTGCGAAAGGTCACGGGTTCGATTCCCGTACTGTCCATTCATTCTTTTTATTTTTACTTTTCGTACTTCCCGCTTCTAATTCTCCCACAAACACCTGAATTAACACTGACTCTCCTACCTACCCCATCATGAAAATCAAGTTTGTAGCACACACCGTGTTTCGGCAAAGATCCATGGATGAATCATATTTTTTGACTATATCCAAAGTATAAGACAACATCAGTTCACTACAAATAAAAATATTACTATCTTGGTTGTGTTACAAAGGTTCCGCGTGTTGCGCCGGAAGAGAGGAGAATGAATGAAATAGCAGGTTGCATCGGTACAGACAAGGAAGATGGAGAGAAAGAGAAGAAAAACAAGAAGGCTGTTGATTCTGTGGTCTTGTGTTCCCACAATCAGCCACGTGCCTGGAAGATAGAAAATGCGATATGGTATAGTAGAAACAGCAGAAGAGAAGCCTCAAGAGAATGTCAAAGAAGGTAATGGGCAGGGAGAAGGAAACGCAGGGAAAAGGAAGGTCATAAAGTGGTATCTCAAAAATCAGGAAAGTAAGAAGTAAAGAAAATACAAGAAGGGATGAAAGAAAAAAGCCGCGACAAAACACGACATCTCACTAGTCCAACAACGACAACAGCAACAACACAGTACATGACGATGGCCTCATTGCCTATCTACGCTGGTCGCCCTGGCGCTCCAGATCGTAATACTCAAGATCAAACGCCGAACTTTGGGTTGAGTCGCGATGGTCAAGGAAGTAGTCCGATCCATAGCCGCTTCCCGTGTATCCATGGGCCATGGGCAAGCCTGTAGGACGCTGTATACCCTGAGCCTGAGGAGCAGCCTGCGAAAGGTTCGACTCTGTCACAGACGGTGTAAATGGTCTGAACCCGCTGAGGGTAGTACTGGTCGCAGAAATGATATTGGGGCCCGGATTAGTGTTTGGCAGACGGCCGCCAGCACCAGCATTAGACATGACCGAGGGTTCGGGGCTTTCACGGCCATCACCACTTGCAAAGACATCAAAGGGCGACGTCTGACCCCGGACTGGTCTTGGAGGGCTACCAGTGCCAAGCTCAGCAACCGCTGAGTTTACAGGCTGTACGTTGGTTGCTGAACGGGAGGGTCTGGGCGGACTACCGGTGTCAATCTCGGCGATCGTTTCAGAAAGTTGGGCCTGAGCGTTGGGGTTGAATGGAGTGAAGTTTCTGGACTGCTGGCTGAAAGGGTTGGGTGACGCGGTGCGTGCAGCATCGTGGTAAGGACTGGGAGAAGCAGTGCGACTCATGTCTCCAAAGTCAAGTTCCGGAATGGTAGGTTGTGGTAGAATGGTAGGAAGAGTTGGCTCAGGAAGAATATTAGGGATTTTAGGCAGGCGATTCTCCTGGCCAAAGGTAGCGGGTGACTGAGAACGGGCAATATTCCCGGGTCCCATATTCGGAATATTAGGTTGTATATTGGGAGGCTGGCCATAAGATGCAGACGATTGAGTAGGGGCCCTGTTCATGTCGTTGTACTGAGGGAAGCGAGGTTGACGCATGGGAGCTGATCCATTATTGGACTGGTTACCATTGGTATGGTACGGGCTTTGTGTCTGTTGTCGTGGTGGGTATTGTGGGTTTGCCATCGTAGGAGCAGGAGACTGAGAACGACTGTAGTCCATGTTAGAGCCAGGGCCCATAGGACGACGAGGAGGCGCATTGAATGGTGGCTGTGAGCGGTTCATCTGAGCAGTATTCTGTCGAATTGCATTATGAGGGGCGCTAGAAGACGTGCTGTTTGATCTGTAGCCATCATCAAGGTTGTGTGCAGAAATTCCCATACTAGATGCGTTGGGAGGTGAATTTGAGTAGGCCATTTCCTGTGCATTATTGAGCAGTGACGCATTGGCTGAATATCCGGTGTTTTGCGCTGGCGTAGGCTGGGTACGGGGAGGAGGCTGTCGATAGTTTTCCAGAGGATTGAGCTCGATATCGGTGATGGATTCCTTGGATGAATACGCCGGCAAAGTGGAGATAGTCCCCATGGTATCCTTCCGCTCCAGGCCAGGAATGGTAGGCTTGGCATCGAGGTTCGGAAGAGTTGGCATCTGAGGCAAAGCATCTGCTTTTCCTGACACGATCTTGGGTAACGTGGGGAGGGTTGCCTTGCGATCAATAGCCTGGATATCGCTGGGTCCAGTTCTGAATGCGTCTTTCATGCGCTTCTCTTCTTCCTCTCTGAGGGCCTTGTTCACCTTTTTGCTAACAATCTTCACAAGGGTCTTGTTGACCTTGCGTTCGCAGTAGCCAGCCAGTCCACCATCAGCACGGGGAATCCAGTGCCATAAAAAGAAGACGTAGGCAAAGATGGCCAAGATCATGAAGAGCAAAGAAAAAGCCCAGACAACAAGAGTGAAGCACATACCAGCCAAAACCAGAGCCTTTTGGTAGTCTTGGGTGGCGAGTGCGCTAAGGTTCTTAAAGAATCCGACAAGAGAGCCCTCGACATCTTCGGCGCCTGGGTTGAGGTCGGCAACATAAAGGGCCTTGATAGTAAAGAAGTTGATGACTTGAGGGGGGCCAGAGCAAATGAGAACACGAACCCAGGCTTGGAGACTGAAGTAAGTAAATAGCGCAACGTACTCGGCGCCCTTTTTGCTTTTTGTGAGCTCAGCAAAAACAAGGAAACGGCGGTATCCTTGTCTTTTTCCAAGGCGAGTACTTTCAAGTCTGGCAGCCAGGTTGTCCAAGTAGCATTCGGCAATGTTTCTACGGGCCATTACACGCCAGGCTCTGATGTGTTCGAACCCAAGATTGATGAAGGACAATATGATGCAAATGCTGAAAACCCATTTCGCAATATCCAGGTCAATTTCGGGCTTGATTTGAGATGTCCAGTTGTTGAGGACGAGCAGGTTTACAGCGGTGAAGGTATCGACAGCGTAGACGGCAACGGAGATTAACAATGAGAACCATAGATATACGTAGGCAAAAACTGTAAGGCAGCCTTTGGCTCTAAAGTCGTTCAGATTCTGTGCACCATGTTAGCCGCGAGACAAGCGTTAAAAAAAAAAGATTAAGCTGGCTTACAATGTATTCCCATTTTTGCTCAGCGTGATACTGCTTCACCTTTCGTGAGCGTCCGCAACACGCCATTGCGATGTGAAATATGAGATGGTGGTTTTGTGTAAGTAGTGTAACAAAGAAAACTTGGAAAATGGCCGCGCATGTAATGGCGGTCAAGTGGCACAAAGGGTTAAGAACAAAGACTCAAAAGATTGAGAAAATAAGAAAAGAAAGAAAGTCGTAGATACAAGGCAAAATGTGTGCGTGAGATGAGTTGAAATTGTCGATCGACAGTGAAGCTCTGAAGCAAAGGAGTGTGTTGGTTTACAGGTCGGACCAGCCGTGAGAACCTGCCATTACTCGCCTGCGAAGTAATGGGCGAAAGTTTTGTACGTTGTGCGTATGGTGAAGTTGTTGTAGTCGTCGAGCAGATGACGTTGTCATAAGATACGGCTTTGGTGAATAGTCAAAGGATACACAAAAGGCGCGGGATGGTTTGAAAGCGGGTGGACTTTTTGAGTCGGCAAAGAATATTGGGGCAATAAGGTGCCAAAAGAAAATGAAAAGCAACTTTGTGTCTCAAATCATGAATGGTAGACGTCAAGGCCGAAGGAGGCCATTTCTGTTGGTCCAGTGTGTGTGCACGCGAGAGAGAGAAAGGGAGGGGAGAGAGAAAAATAAAGAAAGAGAGACTGTTCCGAAACCAGGAGAGGCCGAAAGAAAGAAACGGTGACAACTGGGTGCCGGCGGTCGAACAAATGGCGCGAGGGTCGGTGGGAGAGATTTGCTTGGAGAAACACGCTGATCGACAATGTGAAATCCGACACAGTCGAGTTCTGAGTTGAAGAAGGGGGGGGGTCAAGCCACACTGGAACAGGCAGTTTGACAGCAGCGTACTAGTAACCAGTAGCAAGGTTTCTAAAATTCAAAAGAACCAGGCGCTACCAATTTAAGCATCAATGCAAAACTCGGCGCGAGACAAGTGGTGGTGAAAAGGCAGAGGCAGAGAAAGCAGTGCCAGCAGCAAGCAGCAAGCAGAATCTGCACGATAAACAAGCGATGTTGTGGTGAAGAGCGGGGCGGCAGAGTCGCAAGTATGATTGCCTGGATCGAGGCGTGAAGGCGGACGCGGTTGAAAGAGAGAAGGAGAGAGAGAATGCAATGGGTTTAAGAGAGACAAAAGAGAAAGAGAGAAACAAAAGAGAAGAGAAGAGGCAGTAGAGAAGAGCAAGACGTTGATACAAGGCGAGAGACAGCCACGGACACGGACGCTGGCTGCTAATGAAGTTGGATCTGTGCCTCAGCGGCTTTTCGAGGGATTTCAGTTAGGCCAGAGCCAATTCAACTCTCCAAATCACGAATATCGGCAGGACGAACAAGAGAAGATGAAGATGGGGAAAAAGAGAGTAGAAGAGAGTAAAAGAAAGTAAAAGAGAGTAAAAAAGAGTAAAAGAAAGATTCAAGCTGACTGGGGGTGAGCAGGCCTTGGGCTCGGCGGATAAACTGTTGCTCGGGCGCCTATGCACGAGCAGCACACAAGAAAAGCCAACAGCAGCAGGGGAGGAAAGGGAAGCAACGAAAGAGCGAGGAGGGGCCAGGGGGGGAAAGACGACGTCCCCAATGGCAGTAACGTGATTAAAGCGATAAACAGGGTAAACGACAAGTACTAGATCAAGATCAAGACCGGCCCATGTGAGGCTGGTGGCCCAGGCCCAGAGTGGTATTGTTTTTCTTCTTTTTCATTCTCTGGGCATGGAAAAAGTGGCCATGTCGGCTGACTCGGAGGTTAAGATGGCTACAGAATCCAGAGAGAAGGTACACGCACACCCACGCCAAAAGAAGAAGGAACTGAAAACTCTGCAGGTCTTGAACAGTTATTACAGCAAGAAGAAGCAGCAGGAGCATACGCAAGCATACACCAGCAGCAGCAGGAGCATACGCAGGCATAAGCACGCATATGCAAGTCACTGTTTTAAAAAGGCAAAAGCAGTGGGGAAAAAAAGGAAAGAAGGATATATATGACTTGTTGCCGTATGTCGCCTTCTCTTCCTTGCGTTGGGATACTTTTACTGACCCATTTCTTTCTGCTGTCCTATTCTTGCGTTTCTTGCTCTGTCTCAGGCTTTCCTTTCCGACTCCGCTTCCCTGGTTCAATATATACATACCTGCATAGAAGCAACCTATCTGTGACTCTGTGACTTACAAATTGCTACTTAAAGCTGTACCTGCATCCATGGATGTATGCCTGCCATGCATGCCACACTGACCACTTGGATCCCGCAATTGTCCCAGACAAAGACAAACTACAGCAACTGTCATCTCTCATTGGCTGCGGCCTCTATATCGCCCCACCTGAGAGCTTCTATATTGAGTCCAGATACCACTTTGCCTTCCAGGCACTGGTTTCGAGAAAGTGGTGCCACAAGTACTTATCGGAACATAAGGCTCGGTGATTGGCTGGATAGCTCGCTCAGGGGCAGTCGTAGGATAAGGAGCATGCGTGTGAACAGGGGTTTCTTACAACTGAACCACAATTGAAGCGGCTGGGGGAAGGCATCAGAGGAGACGATTCAAAAGAAGAAGGTGGAGGACAACGTAATTACATAAACAAGCTACAAGTCCGATGACCCTAATGGCAGACCCTATTGCTTGATTTTATGTGCAGTCACCTGTAGTTTGTATGGATCTCGCGAATAAAGAACATTTGGCATCGCCGTTCTGTGTCGAACCCTTCCCCATCTGTTCCCCAAACCTGGCTTGTGCTTCTCTCGCGAATTTGCCCATGAACTTTGGTCTGTCATATTATGCTATATCTCTCAGCAAATTTCCTCAGCGTGGACCAGCCGCAGCTATGCCAACTGAAGGAATCAGAAGAAGAGCTTGGGTGTTTGTCCAGGCCTGATGGTGCTAGGCCTGTTAAGGCCCTAGTCGACTTGGATGATGTACAGTGAGTGCATGAAAAGATTCTAGACCTCCATCGGGGCTTCAGCCCTGATGAACTTCACCTTCCTAAAGCTGACTGAGATGTGCCAGAGTGACAGCGGCTGGCAGGCGAGAGCAAAAAGGAAATATAGCTGACGTTATTTGGGCGATATCTTGGGATGGAACACCTCGTTCCCCCTCTCCCCTTCCCCATACTATGCCATACCCTCCCTTATACGGCCGAGATATTAGACTCTATTCAAGCCATGGCCCACTTATCAATTCCATCAAATCTCGCAAAACAACAAGACAACATCTACCACCCAGGGCAGTGACTGGCTCCCTCCCTTCTCGTACCCTTATTGATAGGGCCGGGTGGTCGTTCCAGGCCAGAGCCCCTTCTTCCCAGTCTTGGGCTGCAGAAAGTCCGGAGTTTTCGGACTCGTTTGTTTATGGCTGAGCTAGCTTGGCCTGGCTATGAAATGAAATAATTCCTTCGAGAGGCTCCCTCTTATTTATGAAAGGAGAGTTGGCATAACTCTAGGGGGGGGAGGGGAGAGCAGGGTTAGGGTTTACAGTTGGCACTTTCCACAACCACAATGTGTAGGCAGGTACCTCCTTGTGTATTTGCAGGCCTGAAAATACAGGCAAAGAAACTGCAAGCTGCAAGGCAGGCCAGCAGAGTGCCTGTGCAGTGCAAATACTAGTGCTAGGCCACTGAGCCAGCTTCCAAGCTATTCTCACAGCTTAACCCATTGTTCCTATGCCCGCCTGGCCAGCCAATAGCCAGCAGACTACGTGCACACAGATCTCTACATCTTGTCTTGTTTCAGTTCAATAAACCTGTGCTTCTCCCTCTGAATCTCAACTGGCCCGGGCCACCGACGCCCCTCTTTTTGATTGTTAATAGGCTTCTTCCCGCCTTCCAAAACTTCCAAAAGAAATCCTCTCATTGTTCATGGCCAGCGAAGCCAGCCAAGCCAGCCAAGCCAACAATTGCATTGTTACACCAACAGCACAGCACCAACAGGGCTTAGTTGAACTTGCCAGACAAAGCCATTTTGTTTCTGGACATGCTCCTCTCTGGCCGTCTCTTTTCTTCCACGCTCACATCGCACTTCACTTCACTTGACTTCACTTCACACATACACACGTACATACGCACACCGATATCTCTCGTTTCTCCATCTCCCGCGCCTGTCTCTACCGTGTCTGTCCCAACCTTTCCTCTGCCGTATCCACGCACAGTGTAACCTGCACACACCCACCCGCAATCATACCGGCTTTGCCTACTGTGTTGACACTCCATCCTATGATTAACTAAACGACTACGTACTGTGTAGGTAGGTACCAGACAGCCCAGCCCAGCCCCACCCCCCACTGTCTTCCTCGCGGAAGGCAGCATGTTCTTTCCGCTTGTGTAGCAGGCGTCTGACCTCTTTTTTTTTCCTTGTTCCTTCCGTCTTTGTTCTCCCCCCCACCTCCCGCCCCCTTGTTAATCAGTCCATTTTACGCTCCTCTCCTTCTACATATGGACGGGCGGCCGGCACAGACGAAAGCCCTTCTTCTCTGGTCTGGTTCATTCTTCTCCCTCATTCTATGTTTGATTCTTCTCCTCGTTGGCCCATCGTGGGTTGTTTTCTCTTCCATCATCGCCCGCTTCCCCCTGCCCACACACAACATCGCAGGATTTCTAGACCCGGCCAGACCACGCCTTCGCTCTCTACTGATGCATCCAATACGACATCTGCTCTACGCCACTGCGCCTTCACGCTCTATAGGGCTCTGCGAACTTGTTGCTGAGAAAGAAGAAAACAATACACTAATAATAACTTGAGCCGCTCCCCGACTCACGAGAGTCGTTTCATGGGTGCGGGTTTACTGGATCTACTCTATGATTACGACTATCGGCATCGATGACCTTCCGAGGTAATAATTCTTTCCGTATCCCAATATTCCAAAAAAAAGGCAGGCCGTTCCAAAGAAACACCTCATACCATGCCAAGGGCGTCCCTGTTCCAAGATGAATCTTTGCCTCTCTCCTTGAATCCAACCGACGCCGACAACCAATACAACGAAAACAAAACACAAAGAAACCAAGTTCCGAAAACAAAACCACAGAAAAAAAAAAGAACACCAGAACAGAAAAATCAACAGAAATGGGCTTTGCAGCCTGTCGGTGGTATAACTGCCGGTACAGGGGGGTTCAACCCTGGACACATCAGCATCAACATGTCTATACCGCCGCGTTTTTTCAAGCAAGTCTTCCGCTTCTCACCCATTCAACAACCTCAAATCCCACGCGCCGCGAGATGGCCTCATCCAGAGACTGGCCCTCTATCACTCGGACAACCATCATGTTGGGCGCCACTGATTCAAATGCAAACTTAGGGTTGAAATCCTGCTCCTTGACGCTGCACACGTTGATTGTGAGATCAGGCCCAACGACCCCGCGCCACATGGTCGCCATCCATTGGTAGTGATCCATGGGTGCGTATGCGTCGTTGATGGGGATGTTGAGTGCGGCACGAGTCGACAGCGTGACTCGATAGCCTCCAGTCACTAGCGCCACGGGGATCTTGGCCGGTGCATCCGTCGCTTGTTCCGGACGCGCTGCTGACGCTTCCTCGCCCGCCTCGGAAGAAGCCCGATTTTTAACGTCTCTGGGCTTGTCGTCCGAGGTTGAGGGTGCGCTTGTCCTGGGTTTCGTCGTAATGTGTTGCACCACCTCCTTGGAGAATCCATGCCATTTTGCGATAGTGGAGAGGTACGTCTTGAACTCATCTTGAACGCCACCCGCTGTTGGCTTTTCAGCGCGGTCGTCGGCCATGGCCACGTCACCGTCTGTAGCCCGACTGTCTGACCATGTTTTCAGGACGAGATCCGACTCACGTGCAAGCCAGTCTCGGACAACAGCACTGGCGTCATCCAGAAGTTTCTGGGGTCCTATACCTTCAATGGCGACAAAGGGTCCTCGAGTTTCAAACTGCGGGCTACCCGGAAGAGGCGCGCGCAAGCACGGACTGATCTTGTCAATCATGTCGAACTTTTGGCTATCGGGGATCGACAGAATCATAGCCTCAGCGCTTCTCTCTTGGCCCTCTGGGACGGCAATATCTGCAACTCTCGGGCCATCCATCGATCTTTCGCTCATGGCTGACATCCCGTAGCCCATTTCCATCGGCAGCTGAGTCTTGAGCGGCGGCAACTTCAATGATGCATCAAAGCGAGATTGCGAGGCCGATACGGGCATCTGGGCAGAGTGACCATGCATTGATGGCTCAGGAAACGAAGGCAACGGCCGTCTCTTGGGGGGTTGGCCAACAGTAGATGGCAGTTGCCGATTGCTAGCAGAGCTGTCGGGAAGCGGAAGTGGTCCCCGCATCGCCGCTGCCTGGGTATGATGAGGTGGCGCTTGGCTTGAAGAAGCGACAAAGTTTGACGGAGGAGGGTACCGCATCATCGTCGAAGATTCGGATCGGTAGCTGTATGGAGCCGACGGGCCATGTGCTGACTGAGAGTTGGCCACGGAAGAATACGATCCATCATTATTGCGACGGCGCTTGGCATTGGATGACATGTTCTCTGGCGACATGGTCATATCGCCGTCATCATCGACATCGTATATACCGGATCTGCTGCTGTTAGAAAGCGAAGGGCCATGGCGAGGGCCGGCAGGAATGGTTCGGGGTTCGTCGTGAATTTCACGCTGTTGCTGCGACACCATGACATGTGGAGGGGGATGAGAACCCATGGTCGTCAGAAACGGCGTTTGCGGCGCGTGAGGGATGGTGGATAGACGGCCTCCGCACTTGAGGCAGCGTCCAGAAGGATCCTCAACGGCCGAGCGATTTCCAGAAGTACGTCCGCCTCTACGCGGCTGATAGCGGTAATCAGGGTATTGGCGCTGATGACGAAGCTTTTCCTCCTCAGCCAAATTTTTCCATTGATCCCTCACTTCCTCAGGCTCATCTTTCCACAAGCCTCCAATGATTTTGGAAAGCTCGGGGTTTGACAAGCCTGGGTTCTGCAATGCAATATCAGCCTGGTGACGCTGACGATAGAGGATGAAGGCTGCAAGCGGAGAAGGTTAGCCGGGCGCATCAAGATTCAAACTTCAAACACAAAACATAAACCTACCGTTTCTTGGCCGAGGAACCTTGGGCGTGGGGGTGCAGATGCAGGGAAAGTCCTTGGCCATTGCATGAGGCAACTGGCCGACAGTGGACGGGCTTTGCAGGTTCAAGCTGAGGTTGACCATGTTGGCGTAGCTTCGACTGACCATGTTGCCGCTGTTTGTGGTGGTGGCAGGCATGGTACCGTTGTTGGAGTTGTTAAGAGTGTTAAAGGACCGGCGTCTGGAAGAAGGTAGGGGGGCACGACTGTCCTGGTGTGGCGAGTACGGAGAGCGATGCGGCGATGGCTGGCGAGTGGAGGAGCGAGGAAGGCCAGATTGGCCAGGAGGCGCCGGAGCCGACGCAGCCGGGGGATACGGTGCAGCTGATCGCTGGTATTCGGGAGTCCTGGCCTCCTTTTTTGGAGAATGATCCATAAGCAAGGCAGGCGGACACAGGATGATGGTGAGCGAGGTGAGATGATAAGAGTTGACGATGCTGACCAGTGCCCAGAAAAGATGATGGATGTTGGTTGAAGGTGAGAGTGAGAGTGAGGGCGAGAGCGAGAGCGAGAGGAGAAGAAGAGACG
Organism: Thielaviopsis populi; assembly: GCA_017591655.1. Classification (NCBI taxonomy): domain Eukaryota; kingdom Fungi; phylum Ascomycota; class Sordariomycetes; order Microascales; family Ceratocystidaceae; genus Thielaviopsis; species Thielaviopsis populi. The sequence goes on from JADILG010000223.1 coordinate 29,691, forward strand.
CGCCAAAGATGGCCGAGCAAAGCTGTTCAAGTCGTTTAACGGGCAAATGTCTTTGTTCTCTGTGACAGGCTAACAAAGGAAAGGCAAGGGACAAAGAAGAAGGACGGGAAGGCGTGGATAAGCGTGAGTGAGCACGGCTGCGGCTGACCAAAACACTCGTCGCTGGCTGCTGTGACCGCGTCGGTGTTTTTTTATTTTATTTTTTTTTTTTGCAGGACTGGGTTTTGCGGAATGGCGAGTGACAAGACTTGAAGCGGGATGACACGAGACCAGATGAGACGAGACGAGGCGACAAGAAGAGACAATGGGCGAGAGGGTTCTTATGGACGACGAGAGACCAGGCCCCGGAGACGGAAAACTGAAGCTCGCAACAGGACGATACGACGTCAACAGCGGGGAGGGCAAGTTGATACAGCAACGGCGGATATCTAGGCACGCCACCGAATTGGAGAGGCAATGGATATAGAGCGAGAGAGAGAAGAGAGAGATGATGATGGAGGGGCGTGGATGCGGGAGTGAGAGGAGGAGAAGACGGCTTGTCGTTTGTCGGAAGCCGAGGAGAGGAGGAGTAGGAACAGCAAGTGACAAGGCAAAGCGAGGGCTTGTCTTGAGTGACGTCTGTATATATATGTATATATATGTATATATATATATATACGGGACAGGCGTTCTCTGTTTCCCGGCTCAGTCACACAAGTCCGTAATAAAGGTGGTGATGGGGGGGGGGGGGGAAAAAACAACACAAAAAAACAGAGGGGGGGAAAG
>JADILG010000224.1:0-30439 GCA_017591655.1 Thielaviopsis populi
AAAAAAAAAAAAAAAAAAAAAAAAAAAAAAAAAAAAAAAAAAAAAAAAAAAAAAAAAAAAAAAAAGAAAAAAAAAAGGAAAAAAAAGGAAAAAAAAGGAAAAAAGAAAGAAGAAAGAAAGAAAAAAGGCACATGAAGAAGACACATAAGACCAAAAACCGTCTAGTCTAGACTTCTCTAGCCTTCCCAATTTGTCGAGTCCATCAGTCCGTCTATTTTGTCTATCCTCTCCATCCCCCCCATCCTCCCATCCCCTCTATCTTGTCTAATCTTGGCCATCAATCTATCGCTCTCTTCATCGTGTTCGTCCAGCACACACACACACACACACCAAAAAGCCAGCGAGCCGAATTTTGCTAATCTCCCTTTTCCTCCTCGCCAGCCGTCATTGGCCAATCATAGCGCGTAACGCCTGCCCCACCTTGTGGCTCTTCTAAAATCGTCAAAAAAGTAAAATAGCCTTGAGCTCTTCCTACCAAGAAGTAGTAAAGGAGCTTTTCAAAGCCTTCCCGGTGCTTACAGACACCACACTCATTTTTCTGTGCGAGGCGGCCTTTTTCTCATATCCTTTTCTTCCTTTTTCGATTCTCTCTTTTAATTTTCTTGTCCCTGCATCCCGACGGACAAAACACCAGCGGCGACTCTTCTCGTCCCCTTGTTTCGACTCCCCTCCCAATTGCATTGCTCGAACAAATCGACACACACAAAGAGAGAGAGAGAGCGCAGCCTTACCTTGACTCCCACGACTAGTCAATTGCACCACGACACGACTCTGCTGCCCCCCATTCAGCAAGTGTGAAGTCTGTTTCTTCCTGCTGTTTGCCTGGGCCCGGTCTCGAGTGACCCTTTTCTCCTATACCTCAACAACCTCCGTCCCCCTCAAAAAAAAAGCCCGTCCGCTAGGTGGCCCGTAAGAGCCATCAAGTAGCCGGCCCTTGAATCGTAAATCTGGCGTCTCCTTTATCTTCCGCTTCCTCCTCGTCCTTTGCCGACCGCCCGGCACAGTCTCACTCCAGAAGGCGGTCTTCGGTCGGACAGAGTTCGGCGCCAAACGGTCGAAACAACCGGTCGTTGCATAATCTGCAAGTCGACAACCGGGCCAACGTTGGAGCTTCGGCGCTGTCGCCCATTCCCGGTAAGTTGCGATGAAATGTGTATTTTGTTTTCTGTTTTCTGTTCTCTGCTTCCTGCGGCATTTGCATTGATTGCTGCTATCTTGTGATGGCCGCTATTTTTTCTATTCTTTCTACGGTTCTTTATTTTTATTTTTATTTTTGTTTTATTTTTATTGTTTTGTTTTGTTTCTCTTTTTTTTTTTTCTTCTCCCCCCTCCTTGCATTCACATTCCCATCTCTTTGGCTCTGGCTGCCTTGCTTTGCCTTTTGCTAAACTTGGCCTGGCCTGGCCAAGTCTGAGGAAGCAGAAGCCCCAAAGTTCATATCGCGCCCCCCAAAGCAAAGGCCGAACCGAACAAAGCAAGCTAAGACTCCGTCCCACTTCCCTCACCCCTGCCAAATCTTGACCCTCTGGAGAATGCTTGGCTTAGCAGTGGGTGAAAGTGAGAGAGACAGAGAGGAGAAGCCCTGTGAAGAGGTCCTGTGAAGAGGTCCAGTCCAGCTCGGCTTAGTCAGTGCCCACTATGCATTGCACTCCTTTACTCAACCACTGAATGACGGACCGAGTGTCAATTCTTTGCCGCAGCCTGCTTCTGGTGCTTCTTTTTTTTTTTTTTGCCTTTATCTACTTTTTTTCTGCCTCTTTTCCTGCCCTTTTTTCTTTTTTTTTTTTCCGACTTTTGCATCGCCCTATCTTCCTTCCCTCGTCCCCACGCGCCAGCTGGCCACATCCCATTCTGCTCTGCTATATTGGCTCTCACTGTTACGTGCTTCCTCTTCCCTCTCCTTCTTTTCCCCCGTTTATGCATTTCCCATTCGTTTTCTCTCTGCACATCATTTCTTAGGGACACAACCTCACCTCCCTGCTCTACTCTACACTACGCTGCTCTTCCCTGGCTTCGTTTTACTCAGTTTGCTGCCCACGACAAAAAAAATCCCGCGATCGTGAGAACACATTACCAATTTCGTCCTTGTGTCGATGATTTTTGTCGCAAACACTACCCCAACTACCAATTGCTTTTGCTGCCATCTGCCTTTCGTGTCAAGCCACCACACCATCCACACCCACAACCTGCTCTTACCACCAACTCGATTACACGAGCACTACCATCAAACTGCATTCGGCTGGACGTAGCGAAAGTCGCACACCTGTCCAACCCAGCTTTTTGGCTGCTGCAAAATCTACCCCCCTCCACTTCCAACGTCTTTTCGCTGTGCTGCGGCTACTGAACTGGTCACAAGCCATCCCATTCCATCCCATACACTTCGCTTCCAGCTTGGGATTGGACTATACACCACGTCCTTCGTGCTTATCGTTCTCCTCCTTCTCGTATCCACCTATACAGTCTATCTCTTTCTCGACTCTCGTTTTCTCCCCATTTCTGTCTTTCATCCAGTCGACACGAGCCCGACCAGAATAGCCTTTGGTGCGAGAAGAGGTCACCCGAGCAACAAGATCAGAGAAGCCTGCTGCTACTTGCGATGGAGGGTGTCGATCATTGATACACAATATTCTTTTTTTTCCCTTCCTATATCTGTTCTTTTTCATTTTTATTTTTCATTTTGTCTTGCACGGCCGAGAACAACCGCCACCATCTTTGTACAATCTTTTCTTATCTCACTTCAAAACTAACGTCTCTCGCTTTTCCCCCCCAATAAAGGAACTCCAGTTGTTGGCATGTCGTTATCACGGAGTCCTTCGCCTGCGCCGGGTGGCGGCTGGTCTAGCCCCGGTCTAGATGTTAACACCAGCGGTCGCTCTAGCCCGAATAAAGACTCACCCATGTGGTCTGATTCTCCCACCATGCGTGCCTCGCCTGCCTCATTCAATCAGGGTTTCTTTACACGTCATATGCGAAAGCTGTCCAGCAGTCTGCCCAGATTTAACCATGAAATCTCCTATGCCGAGCGTGAAAAGGCCGGACGCAACGGTCGTTGGTCTCCCGGAGGCGGTGGCTTTCTGTCCCGCTTAAGCCGGAGAACCAAATCAAGATTGCTATTTGTCCTATCAATCATCATGCTAGTCTGGCTATGGAATGGCACCCGTAAGTTTCTACTGCAACATGTCTTGAACGCTTGATTCGCTGGCGCCCTTTTCATTAACTCGTGTCTTGATGTATAGCTCTCTACTACCACTTCCGGAAAAACAGTTACCTCGGCGGTGGTGACAAGTTCGTCATTGTTATCGGCTCAAATGTTGGCGGCGGTGTTATGGAGTGGAAGGGAGCCCGTGAGTGGGCCATTGAAAGAGACAGCTTGCGCAACAAGAAGAAGTATGTGCGCCGATTCGGATACAACCTCGAAATTGCCGACATGAAGACCCGCAAAAAGTACGCCCACGAGTGGCGCGAGAGCTGGGAGAAGGTTGACTTTATTCGCAACGCCATGCGCAAGTATCCCAATGCTGAGTGGTAAGTTTCACATTGACAATGTTCCATGCTACATGGCACTATAGAACCGCAAAGCACGACAGTGCCACAACAACCCTGTTGTTTCTTGTATATGCTAACTGGCCTTTCTCGATAGGTTCTGGTGGGTTGATCTGAACACCTACATCATGGAACCCAAGGTTTCGCTTCAGAAGCACCTGTTCAACAACCTCGACAAGTTCATCTACCGCGACATCAACAAGTACAACCCGCTCAACATTACCCACCCTTTTACCGAAGAGTACCTTGATGTTGAGGACCGTAGCGTCGACGGCGACGGAAAGCTGGAGTCGGTCAACATGATTCTGGCCCAGGACTGCTCGGGCTTTAACCTAGGATCCTTCTTTATCCGCCGTGGCCCGTGGGCCGATCGCCTGCTGGACGTGTGGTGGGACCCTGTGCTCTACGAGCAGAAGCACATGGCTTGGGAGCACAAGGAGCAGGATGCACTTGAGCAACTGTACATGACGCAGCCGTGGGTGCGCAAGCACGTTGCCTTTGTCCCGCAGCGCATGATCAACAGCTTCCCGACGGGTGCCTGCGGCGATGCGGAGCCGGGCGACCAGGTGCACTATGACCAGAAGGATCGCGATTTCCTGATCAACATGGCTGGCTGCGAATGGGGCCGTGACTGCTGGGGCGAAATGTACAGCTACCGTGAGCTGAGCTACTACCTCAACCGCAGCATATGGGAGCGGTTCAAGGAGGATCTTGTTGCTGTGGTGTGGTACAAGCTGACGGGCCAAAAGGTGAAGCTATAAGCTATGTAGGCTCTTTGAGTTTGTTTTGTCTACGATTCCAATGTGTATCTCTTTTTCTTTTCTTTTTTTTTCTTTCTCTTTTTCCCATCTTCCCATCTTCCTTCGATTTTGTTTCATTTCTACTTGACAACCACCCTTGTTTTCTTCTTCTTCTTCTTCTTCTTCGCTTCTCCAAAGCTGTCGTTGACTTTTTTTCTCTTTCTTCTTTTATACTTTACAGAGACTGTCCCCCTCCCCCACGTTTCTTTTGTTCCCCCACCTTGAAATATGCTCTCTTTTCTCCGTGAGCCATCGCGTTCGTGTTGTGGTTTTGTCTTGATCTTGTGAGGACTGGTTTATCTGGGTGTTGGTTGGGGCGAGACGGCGGACTTTTGATGGCGTCTGTGCGACTCTTGTGATTCAGCGTGAATACTTGACATGTTGTATGGTGGTCTATGGTGGATTGGCTGTTGTGTATAGTCAGTTGACAGACGGGGAAGGGGAGGGGTTTGAATGGCAGACACTGGAAACTGTTTGGTGGCTCTTTGTTTTATCTTTTTTTTTTGTCTTTTTTCTTTCTTGTACTGGTATTATGAATTTGATTCTCGTTAACCAACGTACCTGGTGCTGAGCGGGCGAGATGGTGGATTTTGTGTGCCGGGTGGTCACTGTTGGAGGGAGGGGGGGTTCACGCATTGCACTCACCTCACTACGGAGGGATATCGCGAAATATGTACGTGTGTAGAACAGAACGGTCGATGCCGATGGCCTGTGTTGTGTCTCGTGGGCGCCTTGAGAGTTGCGGCTGGGCTGGGCCCTTGTTCCAGAACAGAACATGGAGTTGGTTGAGAGGACGTAGGCTAGTTGCATTGCATTGTCGTCGTGAGTCTGGGCCAAGGACAGCGTGTATTAGCGGGAGGGGGAGTCTTGGTGCGTGTATGTGAGTGTGTCAGTAGTGTGTGTATGTGGAGTGGGGGAGGGAGGGGAGGGGGGGAGGGGAACACAAGCACAGACGCGGAAGGGAGGAGATTAGACACATGGACAGGCGAGAAAAGCCGAGGAGAGCCTATGTTTAGAAAGCGGTAGTAGATGAGCAGCGCGGGCGACGGCGATGGGCCGGATATCGCTGTGGCTCGGAGGTTTTTCTTTCGGCGAGGGGGTGGGTACATGGGGGTTTGTTGGTTTCAGCTCCTGGTAGCCGGGGCGGCGGAGGCAAGCTTCGGAGCGTTGGGGCGATATGGACATGTGTGTGTGTGTGTATTTATATCAGGGCATGTTGGTAAGACAAGTGTGTGAAACGGAGATGGTTAAGGTTTGTGGGGAGGCGAGGACGGGGCAAGCTATGGGAGGAGGAGCAGGAGGGGATGAAAGGAAGCTGAAATGCAAAAGCTGAGAAGACAAAAAAAAGAGGAGGGCGGCGATTACTTTAAGCATAAACACAAGGTAGTAGCGGCGTGTCATGAGGCCTAGTTTTCTTGGTTTGTGTTTCATCGTGAAGAAGAGAGACAAAAAAGACAGGAGCCAGGAGCCAGGAGCCAAGATACAGACCTTTAGAAGCAAAGAGAGCATGTTTGAGGTTGTAGTGTAAAGCGGCTGGCTCGCTATAACAGTACTGACATGTAGCTTATGCGCTGTGGTTTGGCTGGCCAGACGAAGATTTCTGGAGCACAAAGACAAAGAGGGACAGACGCAGACAGACGCAGACAGAGCTAAAGAGTTTGAAAAGGACCCTCATGTGACACAGCACACTACATACTGGACAACCCCAGACAAGACATAGTCGGGTCCAGATCGAGCATCTCTCATTTCCGAGGCACAATTCATGTTTGTGGATGAAGCCAGCTAAAAACGAAGAGCAGCTGAAAGTGTGCTGTGGCTCATATATAAGTACATCCATACGTCAAGCTGTTCTTGTTAGCAAAGAGGGAGAACGAGAGCATGGAACGACGAGAATCATCACGAACATCCCGGATCGTCGTCGAATCTTATGCCAGCGGCAAGTTAGATTTGTGGAAGAAGAATCATGCAAAGTCCACTCAGCAGAAGAAGACGAGAAGAGAAGAGAAGAGAGGAAAGGGGGGGGGGAGGAGGAGGAGAGAAGGAGGAGAGGGAAGAACGGCGATCTTGCATGACCCTTAGGCTTCAGGGTTAGCGCCTGCCATATCTGGGATGTGATGCTATTTTTAGCACGTTGGTTATTTGTAGTTCTTGCTTTCTTACGGCAAACCTTGAGCCGAGAGAGAGAGATACAAAGACAAAGACAAAGACAAAGAGAAAGAGAAAGACAGAGACAGAGAGAGAAGTCTGGCCTTCTTTGTTGCTTTATTTCCAAGGCCAATGGTCAAACTCGCTTATCGTCGTCTACTGTGTGGGGGCTTCTTTCTTTCTCTTGTTTCCGAGTGTTGCTATTTTTTTCTCAGCTGAGGTGAATGGGGGGTTGAGGAAATAGGGACTAGATGCTTGGTTGATAGTATCAGTGACAGTGACAGTGACAGTGACAATGGCCGTGATAGTGACCGTAGCTGGGCTGAATGCAGCTTCGGGCTTCGAGGTGGGCAACGCTGGCCGGCCTGACACGACAAAGACGCAAGCGCATGCATGCACACACACACACACACACACACACACACACACACACAGCCATCATTAATCAGTGCCAATCACGCGAACCTCGACCATGCCAAATGCCTTTGTTTCGGCCTTTCTCTCTGCTGGCTGATGCATAGCACAGGCTTGTAGGAGCACTCTTCAATCAAAGCCAGGGCAGAGTAGCTTCAGGTTGCGATTTAGGACCTTATGTAGGATCAAGTTGAGAGACAGGAATCAGGCCAAGAAGGGGGAGGCAGGGGGGAGAGGGGAGGGAGGCATAGAGGCAGGGGACAAAGGAGGAAGAGGAGGGGCACGTTCGTCAGTGTCTCAAACCTTTTTTTTGTTGTTGTTTTCTCACAAACTGCACATTCTGAAACGTGCTAGGAAGCCTTTTAGCGCAGTAAAAAGAAGAGAGAAGCAAAGGAAAGAAGGGAAAAAGAAAAAGCAGAGACAATAAGATAGGGCGCTATGAGGAAGATCGCGGGCCCTGCCTGGGATAGGCACAAGATCGCCCTGTGGACAGAGCGGATTACAGGCTGGGCTGACCGAGAGAGAGAGAGAGAGAGAGAGAGAGAGAGAGAGAGAAAGCCTCTGAGTCTTGGAGTCTTGGAGTCTTTGAGTCTTTGAGAGGCATGGCGTGAGTTTGCCTCTTCTATTGTGCAAACCAAGCCAGCAAAAAGGAGATCTAAGACAGTGTGAGAAAGTTGACGTGGACGATGATGGTGATGGTGACGCAGCAGTTGTGGTTATAGTCTTGGAGAGTCGTCGTCTTGGTTTCTACTTGGCGTCTTTTTTTTAAGAAAAAAAAAGAAAAAGAAAAAAAAAAGAAAACCCCCCCGCCAGCCATCGTCTAGCGCCAACCGCTAATGCACTTACCATCGTAGCCAGCAGCTAGCAGGGCGCTTGAAACGAAACATTTTGCTTCTCCCTAGCACAACCCAAACACCATCAAGCGGCAGGGCTGGCTCGCTGGCTGGCTTAGAACTGCATTATTGTCTTAGCCAAGGCCAGAGGTTGAACGGCGTGTGTGATGTGATGTGATGTATGATGCTAGTCTCCTAGGTCCATATACCAAGTTTACAAGCTGCACTAAAGCCCTCTCCCAACTGCTGGCCCAGGACTAGGCACCGGCTTCGTCATGTTGTGATAAACAGGCACGTACCTCTATACCTCGTACAGGCTTCATACAGAAGAGCCACACGTACATGTAGTCACCGACCAGGAAAGGAAAGAAATGTATACAGGGGAGCAGCTGCAGCAACGATCACCAAGACATTGGCCGACCAGGGCCAGGGGGAGGAGAGGAGAGAAAAGAAGGGGAGGGGCAGCGTTCTAGCTAAAAGAAATAGAGGGTCTAGAAGTGATGAGCTTTTAGCTTTTCCCCTTTTTACGCCCGGATTTGTTTCCTTTCAACATGCATGGAAAGTCTAGGCCTGCCATGAAGCTTGATTTGATTTATCGGCTTGTCACGGCTGTGGCTGAGGCCGGGGCTGACTGCACTGCATGTGTACTTGTTCGCCGTAGAGGAGGTTAGGTTGTTCGTCTTCCTTTCTCGTATGCGCGCGAACAACAAAGGACCAAGGCAAGAAAGAGGGAGAGAGAGAGGGGGGAGGCAGGGAATGGGGCTCAGTCTGCCAAGATGTTTGTCTTGTATCTATCCCAAGGTTGGGTTACTTGACTGGCCCGGGCTCTAGGCCCTTTTGGGAGGGGGTGGGAAAGGCCGCCTGGGCCTGGTCTGTGGGCTACTTTGAGCCTTGTCGGAGATGTCCTCTAGGTGCCGTGATATTTTCTTCCATAGAACTGTTTCGAGTCTCCCTACAGACGCGGCGCCGGTTTCTGGCCGCAGGGAGAGAGAGAGAGAGAGAGCCAATAGTGCATACTGTATTTATTTTGCCGGGCGATCATATAAGTACAAGTACATGCACAGTACCTCCACGTAGTGATCCTAGACACGCGGCCCTCTTCGCAACACAGAACCGACAAACTTGTCTCTAGAGCTGGCTAGCATATAGGGCTCTACAGGCCTAGCCGGCGCTAGAAAGGAAAAACGGGGTTTGAAGCCAAAAAGGAAAAAGACGAGAGACAAGAAACATCAAAGGGGGGGGGGGGGGGGGCAGAAAGCTGGCGGCTGATTTGAGCGATTTGATTGGCTGAGAGGCACTTACACGGCTGGGCTCATGATAGCCGAAAGCGGCACGCGTGTGAGAGGGGATAAAAAGGGTTCAGAAATATGATTGAAATAAAAGAATTTACATAAATGAAAAAAAGGACTTGGCAGGAGGAGCGTCTATAGGAACAGAAAAGAAAAAAAATACAGGTCAACATGGCCCTGAAGTATGGGCGGGATCCTCTGTTATGCAGGCAGCACGGAGGATAGACACCAGAACGGGTACCATAAAACGAGCCACATAAGAACCCAGGCAAGGGGCAGTCAATATATGAGGGAAAAAAGAAAGAAAGAAGAGAACACGAAGAAGAAATAATTTTTAAAAAAAAATTCACGAGGGGGAAGGGGGGCTGAAAGTGAGGCAAGGCAGAGCAAACAAAGAACGAGCCACCTACAAAGAAGGAGGGCTGGCATGCACACATCGTGTTTTTTTTTTACGAGGGCTCGGTCCAGCCAGGGGACCATGGAAGAATAGCAGCTTCTCCTTTGTTGCTCCCGGCTCTTTGGGCCTGTGATGTGGTCCCCTGAAAGAAACAGATGCTAGAACTATGATACTGCACGTAGTAAAGCGGGCATTTGAAAGGAACAACATCAGAGACAAGGAGAAGAGAAAAGAAAGGGGGAACAAGAAAAGAAAGAAAAAAAAAGAAATGGCTGGCTGGCTGGCTGGCCTGTGCCAAGCACAAACAGTCGTTGTAGCCGTACAAAGCCTTTCCTATTTTTCTTTCAAGAGGCGAGATTCTTGGGTATAATACGGTGAGTATCAAAGTACAAGCCAGCAAACAATGCTCGTGTCACCCACATCACGACAAAGCTTCCTTGCTACTGCGCAGAATCTTAGGGTCTGGGTCTAGGGTTCGCATATGCACACAAAACTACATAGATACATATAGCTTCGCGAATAGACAGAGACTGCCTCGATTCTCTGCTTCCGACATGTGCCGGCTACTAGTCTATTTTTACAGCGAGGCGAGGCGAGCCAAGTGAAGCTGTAGCTCAAGTGTAGTCGGCGGTCGTTGTTAGAAGGGGGAAGGGCCGGAATTCTCTTAGTATTGCGGCTATTGTAACATATTTTGTTTGGGATGTGTAGTCTTTTTTTGGGGGCCGAATAATAGCTCTGGGTCTAGGTCTGGCTTTGGCTGAATGTCGGTGTCTGTGTCTGTGTGCGTGTCACAAATTTAGCAGTAGGAGAAAAAAAAAGGCTGATCAAGAAGCTGTCAAGTCAATGTCAGAAATGATATGCTATTTGTGTAAATCAAAGGCAGCGCGAGATGTGCTGTTTTGATGCTGGCTTGTGATTGACTGTATAGGTGGACATTGTGTTAAAAAGGCTATTGTTGAAAGAAGACCCTAAGAAAAGAATTGCTGCTTACAGTGCACTAGATGCAGCCAGCGACGACACGCTTATTGATTGATTGATTGTATCGTTAACTGAATAGTTTTTTTTTTTTTTTTTGTATCTTGTACAGCTAGTCTGTACTTGCTGTATCTTGTACTTGTATCTTGTACTTGCTGCTGTATCTTGTACCCGGACTTGCCTGCCTTCCCCCTCCCCCCCCCCTCTTGGCCCTTGGCAACTGGGCGGGCAGAGGGGGAAGGGGCGTGTGTAGCTGGGAAGGAATCAGGAACACACTATATGCAAGGGGGCGTGTAAAACAGAGAAAACAAAAAAAAAAAGTAGCAAGAAGCAACTATCCGGGTTCCAAGCAAAAGGGATGAAAGAACGATAAAACAAAGAAAAAAAAGAAAAAAAAGGAACCAGGTCCACGTAAGTCGTTGCTTCGTTGCTTCTGTGACCTCCCAAGCTTGGTCCAACCGTAGTACCAGCCCAAACGCCAGAGAAAACTTGGAGGAAACATGGCACATGGCACATGGGAAAGGCCTCAACCGCCCTCTGCTTGCTTCATACACTGGCTCAGGCTCTGGCTCTCTCACCCGCTCCCCATTAATATAAGTATCGCCTGGCCAGTCCCTCTTGCTTCTGCTTTTTCCTTCTCTTCTGGATCATCAGTCTCCGAGTCTTCACTCCTTCTCTTCACCACCACCATCATTCTTTCTTTCGAGGCCTAGTTCCTTGCCACTTTTCTTTTTTTTTGCTTCATCTTGCAGCTGTGCTTTGCATCAACATTCATTTCTTCCATCACCACTGTGTGTGTTTTTTTTCTTCATCAAGCTTCAGTGTACCGCACCATTTTCTTTTTGGCTTGCAACCAGTCTCTCTCTGTTCCATTCCGTGACAACGCACATCGACATCGACTTTCTTGTCTTCTGTCGTCATCACTTTTTCTTCATTCTTTTTCTTTTCAATCTCAAGTGGCTGGTTTCTCTTGACTTTGCACCTGTTTCTTTCTTCACTACTCAGACTCTTCCTGTGTCACGCTACCTCATTCTCTCAATCTTCAGACGCCTGACATCTATCCATCCACCAAGAACAACCAAACACTCCAAAAAATGGCTTCCTTCACCAAGATCGCTTTCTCGGCTCTGACCGCTGCCGGTCTGGCTTCCGCCTACAGCAACTCCACCTCCAACTACAAGATGGTGCACAACTACAACATCACCAACTTCTTCGACAACTTCGAGTTCTTCACTGAGCCCGACCCGACTCTGGGCTACGTCGAATACGTTGGCCCCGAGGTGGCCAACTCCAACGGCTTCGCCGGCTACTCTGACGGTGCCGTCTACCTGGGTGCCGACTATGCTACTGTCAACCCTGTCAACGGCCGCATGAGCACTCGTGTCACCTCCAAGCAGTCCTTCACCAACGCCCTCATCATCGGCGACATTGCTCACATGCCCTACGCTGCTGGTGTCTGGCCTGCCTTCTGGACCTTTGGTCCCAACTGGCCCAACTCGGGCGAGATTGACATCATGGAGGGTGCTAACCTGGATGTCGAAAACCACATCACCCTTCACACTAGCCCTGGCTGCGAAATTACCTCGGATGGCAGTGCCGAGTCTAGCGTCCTGCAAAACGCCAACTGCAACACCAACATGGGCAAGACTGGCTGCTCGCAGTCCACCAAGGCCCCCATTGGCTCTGCCTTCAATGACATGGGCGGCGGTGTCTACGCCATGGACTGGACCGCCTCCTACATCTCGGTCTACTTCTTCCCTCGCGACTCCATCCCCGACGATATCACCGTCGATTCCCCCAACCCCGCTGCTTGGGGCACCCCCGTTGCCAAGTTCAACAGCGGCTACGGCTGTGACATTGGTTCCATCTTTGCCAACCACAACATCATCTTCAACACCGACTTCTGTGGCGAATGGGCTGGTTCCGAGTGGGTCAACATTCCTGAGCTGACTTCTCTGGCTGCCACCTGCAAAGAATACGTCGGTGCCAACCCTGAGATCTTCTCCGAGGCCTACTGGCTCATCAACTCTGTCAAGGTCTACGAGGCTACCACCAAGGTTGGCCGCTCCTTCATTGCCTAAGTGGCAGTACGAGACTTGTAAACCCGTTTTTTTCCCCCTTTGCTACTGCTCAGCAAGCACAAAAAAAAGGCACCCGCTTGCATACCATTTCATGCGAGTCTTTTCTTTCCCGTTCTTATGCCATATCTTGTATTTTTTTTTTTTTTTGGATTTGTTTTGTTCGTTTTGTTTCTGCTTGTTCTTGTTCCTCCCCCCAACCTTCAAGTTTTCCCCCTGTGATCTCACGACACAGTCCACCTTGAATCCGGAAAAAAATACCCTCGCCATAGCTTGATACAGCAATGGCCCGTCTTTAACGGCTGCTTTCTCTTCACTTACTGCACACGACTGATTTTGTTTTTTTTTTCCGCTCATGTATTTACGCATTTCATCTTTGAGGCTGGACATGCCGCTTCATCCCGCTGTCCGGTCTTTAACCTCTGTGTACATTTTTTTTCTTTCGCTTTTCTTTTTTCAGTGCTCTCTGTCTTGGGGGCCTGGCTTTTCATAGTTCCCATGGTACAGGTTCCGTTTTTTTTCTTTTTTTGCTTTTTGAATATACCCTTTCTTGGCCTATTACTTGGTTGGTTAAAGCTGCTTGTGACAATGCTGTGCACTAGACGATGGGATACAATGACGGCAGGCTAGTTGTCCTTGGCGGCAGCTAAGGCCAGATCTGATTTGATCGTGTAACAGAGAGTCACTGTAATGAGTGTGTGTGAGTGTCCAAGATTCATTGTGATTCATTGTGATTGGCTGGGGTCCAAGCTATGCTATCAGATGGCTTCCAGGTCACGTGACCCCACTACGCACCAAGGTAGCCCACACTAAGAGCAGCACTCTCAACAAGCATAAGTACTCCGCCATAATAGTTTAGTGGTTAGAATACGTCGTTGTGGTTCTTCAGTCCTCAGTAATCCGACGTGACCCATGTTCGATTCATGGTTATGGCAAAATCTGTTTTGTTTTCAAACTTTCTGTTTTTTTTTTCTTTTTTTTAAATTCTCTTGTGGTCTAAGGGCTCTTTGCTTCATGTTTTGAAACAAGTCCCTCTATGAACCACCCCATCCCTAGAAGAGTTTAGGGGAAAGGCCAGCCGAGGTTCAAATGGCGAATACCGCCCACCAGACACCAGACAGGCCCGCGACCAACAGTGAAGAATGTTTCCAACGGCGCCCAGAGAGCCAATAATAGCTGCAGTATGTCTGTATGACTGTCTGTCTGTGCATGGGTGTTTCTGTTATTGTTTCTTGACGGCCTGTCACTGCTGTGCGTGCTGCTGTGCGTGCTGCTGTGCGTGCTGCTGTGCTTGCGCCATGCGTCTGTCTGTCGGTTGGAGTGCACGGCGTCCTGGTTTGGTAGTTCTCCGTGCCTCTTACCTGGACACTGCAAAGGCTTTGCAGCGCCGATAGCTGGCATGGCTTGCTGTTGTTGGAACTAGATAGTTGCCGTGTTGAGCATTAAGCGCAATCTTAACAGATCCGATGTATCCACGGCATGATGATGGGCGTCTATCAGGGAGCTGTGTGAATAACCCCCCCCCCCCTTCGTCCAGGTGCTTCTGCCACCGATAGAGACTCTCGTGAGACCATCCAGTCGGCGCCATGTTCTCGTCGGCCTGAGCAAGTTGCAGCACTGTTTGAGAGGCTCACGATTTTTGCCAAAGAATGAACCGATACTAGAGGCACCAGCGTGACCTTGGGCGAGTCCAAGCGCTACCTGCTGTATCAGGCCGTAAGATGTGCATCTTGTGTTTCTGAACTGATCTCAGGAAGCGCGTCTGAAAAGAACAATGTGTGATCATCGGCCGGCGTAGTTCGTGGCAAAGATAGCCGATAACCTGTCTGGATACGATCTGTATAAATACGAACTGGTCGTTACCCAAGATACTCGTCATATTTCCTGTCCTCTTCACTCTCATCAACCATTTAATCTTCCAAGACTCTCTTCTTCTTCGTTCTTCTCTTCTTCTCTTCTCTCAGCTGTGCTGCCCTTTTTCTTCTATTCTTCGTGTTGCTGGCCAATTCTTCTTCTGCTTTATTTCTTTTTATTCCCATTCTTTTTTTTTGCCCTCCATATTGCTCTTTAATACTCTCTCATATCATCACCCTTATTCATCATGTACTTTTCCAAGTTCACCATCCTCTCCGCCCTGGTCGTTTCTGTCCTGGCTGCTCCCGCCTGTGAATTGGGTGTCGCCAAGCGAGCCGATGTCCTGACTGCCAAGGACTATGCCGACTTCCAGGTGTCTTCTGGCACTGCCGGAAATGCGCTTGCAGAGGTTGACGAGGAGTTCAATGTACGTCTAACCGCCCAGCCACACCGGCTTCCGTTTATATAGCACAGACTAACAGCACACCACTTACCAGGCCGCCGCGTTCCGCGCCAACCCCGCCGATGTCAGTGAAAACGACATCGCCATTATGAAAGCCGCTCGCGAAACTGCTGAAAATGCAGAGACTGAGGCTGGCGGCTTCAACGAAGCCATCGAAGCGGCCGGCGGCGAGGACACCGACGCCGGCAGAGCCCTGCAGAACGGCAAGATCAAGAACAAGGTCTTGAAGCTGGAGCTGCAGGTGCTGCTCGCGGACATCGAGATCGGCAAGAACGGCAACAGCAGCTCAGTTGCTGCCAAGCGCGCCGCGCAGCTGAAGAAGCTGGACAAGAACGTGGCGCTTGACGAGGAAAACGCCGGCGCGGCTAGCACGGCCGTGGACTTCCAGGGCTCTTCAGACCCTGCTGCACGCAAGTAAAGAGGGGGCGTGTCCGTTTCTCGAGGGCCAAGCCTGGGCTGGTTATCACCTAATTGCTGGATGAACGAGTTGAGCTTAGATTCTCCATGGATGCAGATGATGATTGTGAGACTGGGGAGTTAATGAAGATATCATGACCACAGAGTCCTTCAGTGAAACAGAGTGCTAGAACATGTCGTGATTGTGTGCTGTACAAAAAAAAGCTCTTGATGCAGTTCGTTACGCATGTGGTGATCGTTCAAGTTAAACATTTCACAAAGGCGATTCTTGTGACACATGGCTGTCAAATGTGGGGCTTTTTGGATTTATGCGTTGTGGCCACATTCTAGACAAGGCTGACAGAGATTTCGTCCGTGATCCACTTCTTATGGTCACGTGCTGCACAAGGCTGGGCGCAACCCGCCGTTCAAGCCTAAGCGCAACAATTCAGAGACGCGACTAGGATGGGGTGGTTTTTTTTTTTTCTTTTTCTTTTTCTTTTTGCTGACTCGACGACAACACAAAAAGTCGACGCTCCACCGCCAAATCAAAGACGTTCTCAATCGAAGCCCGGCATCTCCATTTGAGTCCTCAACACGGCAATCGCGGTTTTGCATCTCTCACCCCGCGTAAACACCGAAAACTCCATCTCGAACCTCGAACCTCGAACCTCAGACCTCGAATCTAGCCACTCACGATGAGCACGGCAGCGGGAGTCTGGCAGGCTCACACCAGCGGGGAAGGCCGCACATATTATCACAATTCTGCAACAGGAGCCACACAATGGGAAAAGCCCGAGGAGATGATGACTCCGGCGGAGGTACGTCTGAATACAACCACATGTCGCATCCTGGGTCAAGCGCTAACCCTTTCCACAGCGTGCTCTGGCCAACCAGCCGTGGAAGGAGTACACGGCCGACGGCGGTCGCAAGTACTGGTACAACACCGAGACGCAGCAGAGCTCCTGGGAAATGCCCGAGCCGTACAAGCAGGCACTCGGCGTCCAGGCACCCGCGGCGTAAGTCAAGCCTGTATATCCAAAGTATAGTGACCACCCCAGTACTGACTTTTTAGCCCTTCGATACCGCACCGTGTTGGCTTTGCCAGTGCTGCACCAGATCGCCATGAATCTCGAGACTACCGCGACCGCGACCACCGCGATTATAGAGACCGCGATCGGGACCGTGATCGTGATCGGGACTACCGTGATCGTGATCGTGACCGCGACCGTGATAGAGACTACCATCGCGACAACCGCGGCGAAAGAGACTCGTACCGACCAGGCGCACACAATCTCGACTCCATGACTCCCGTCTTTGTTCCCACCGTTTCTGACCCCGAGTTCGCGTCACCCGAGGAAGCCGAGGCCGCCTTTGTCAAGCTCCTAAAGCGCAGCGGTGTTCAGCATGACTGGACATGGGAACAGGCCATTCGCGCGTCTGCTAAAGACCCCCACTTCCGCGCCATTCGAGATCCCCGTGACCGCAAGATTGCGTTCGACAAGTATTGTCAAGACTCGGTGGAACAGGACCGCGAAAAGGCCAAAGAGAGAATGGCCAAGCTCCGCTCAGACTTTGCAACTATGCTCAAGAGTCACGACGAAATCAAGCACTACACGCGCTGGAAAACCGCTCGCGCCATAATCGAGGGCGAAACTATCTTCCGCTCCACCAACAACGAGGACGAACGCCGCCAGCTCTTCATAGAGTATGTCGTCGGTATGAAGAAGGCGCATGCCGAGAACCAAGCTTCCCAGCGCAAAGCTGCCATGGACGGCTTGGTGGAGATTCTCGGAAGCCTGAACCTGGAGCCCTACACGCGCTGGGCCGATGCTCAGCCGCAGATTGTCAACTCACCTCTCTTCAAGAGCGAAGAGAAGTACCAGGCCCTGAGCGACTTTGATGTGCTTACCTCCTTCCAGAACCATGTCAAGGCGCTAGAGCGAACCTTCAACGACTCCAAGCAGCAGAACAAGATCAAAAAGTACCGCATCGAGCGCAAAAACCGCGATGCCTTCTTGGCTCTGCTCGCTAACCTGCGCAAGGCCGGAACGATCAACGCCGCTAGCAGGTGGTCTAAGATTTTCCCCTTGATCGAGCACGAGGAACAGTACATTGCCATGGCCGGCCAGTCGGGTTCGACTGCCCAGGAACTCTTCTGGGATGTAGTGGAGGAGGAGGAAAAGTCTCTACGCGGCCTGCGCAACGATATCCTCGATATCCTTGATGATAAGCGTTTTGAGGTGACGTCCAAGACTACCTTCGACGAGTTCCAGGCCGTAATCAAAGATAACCGCCGTGTTGCTGACACTGACCCTGATATTCTCACTCTTTTATTCGAGAGGGTATGTGATTGTCCATCTCCCTGTCTGATGCACCTTCCCGTACTAACATCATTGCAGCTACAGGAAAAGAAGTTCAAGCGCTCCGACGACGAACGATACCCCGAACGCCTTCAGAGAAAGGCGGCTGAAAACTTCAAGTCCTACCTTAAGCGCCTTGAACCCCCAATCGGTCCCTCTGATACCTACGAGAAGCTGAAGCCTCGTATCTCCCGTAGTGACGAGTTCCAATACCTGTATTCTGACGAAACCCGCCGCAGCATCTTTGAAAAGGTCCAGCGTCGCAACAAGGACCGCGACGACGAGGAGCGCGATCGCCAGCAGCGTCGTCGTGGCGCTGCCGGGGGTGACCGGGTCTCGAGTGATCGTGACTTGTACCGCGAGAGAGATCGTTCCAGAGGTGAGAGATCACACCGCAGTGGAGCTGGAAGACGCCGAAGCAGGTCGCCGACAACCCCTGCTTCGGCCGAAGCTGATCCCTATGAAGCAGATCGTCGCAAGGCTATTGCCGAGCGCGAGCGCAATAACTCCCGTAGAAACGCCGAGTCGCTGCTTGACCCCCCGCCGCCTGTCGCCACAGCCAGAACGGAGCGTGACCGCGAGCGAGAGCGAGAGCGGCCCCGTTCTCGGGACCGCGAGCGTGAAAGAGAGCGTGACAGAGAACATGACCGGGACAAAGAAAGAGGCGACCGTGAGCGGGAGCGGGAGCGGGAGCGGGAGAGAGACAGGCCGCACGAACGCGATCGGGAGTACGATCGCCATCGCTCTCGTCGTGATGAGGGAAGTTACTATGAACGTGATCGCCACTCCAGAGACGACGATCGCATCTACCGTCGCCGCACCGAGCGCGGCGGCTCATTTGATGAGCTTAACTACGATGACGAGCGGCCCGCAGCAGCCCGCCGTCGCCGCAACGACGACGAGGATGACCGCCGCGACAGCAAGGTAAACCTTTCTTGTTACACGCTGTTTCTTTTTTCTTTTTTCCATATGCACCGCAAACCCAGAAAAGAAAATGCACGTCTGCACAATGTACGTCTGCTAACACATTTGTTTTCTTATTTTTTTTCCTACAGAGACAACGCACCGTTCGCGAGAGAACGCCCCGTGAGAAAACCCCCTTTCGTGACCACCCGCGCCCATCCAGGAAATCACCTGCTCCTGAACCCGCCCACACCACCGCCAACGGATCCTCTGGCAAGCGCCAAAAGTCGCCCGCTGCGCCGTCTGCTGGCAAGGCTGGAACAAGTGCTGCCACTGCTGCCACTGCTGCTGCTGCTTCTGACACTGCCGCCACGGCCGTCGCCGGGGAGGCGGACAAGTCGGCCGGCAAGCCGGTCAAGACTTCTGGTGCTGATGACGACGTGGCCATGAATTCTGGCAGCGAGGAAGGTGAGATTGAGGAGTAGAGGGGTATTCCTGTGACTTGGGATATCAGTAGTTTTGTTTTTTTTTGTGTTTTTTGTGTTTTTTGTCTTCTTTTTTTCCTTTTTTTTTCCCTTCATATTTTCTGTAAGTGTGGTTGGCCGCATAGGCGATTTAGGTTGTAAGCCGTAGAGCATTTAGAAAAAAAAAATACAAAAAGGCCACACCACACATTTTAGTGTTCTTCACAACATCATGTCACGTCTTCGGGAGAGACTCCACCTCGGTGTTCATGTGCATATTCAGAGATGGGGGGAAAGAAAAAAAAAAGAACGAAAAAGAAATCAGATTAAACTGCGACTCGGCTCGGACGGTTAAGGCAGAAGAACAACAGCATCACGATATCATAGCCCCAGAAAAAAAAAGCTACTCGTCCTGTCGACGTCACATTGAACAACAAGACCCAAGCCAGGCAACGAGAAAGAGGCAACTTTGACCGGATGCGTTGGGCTACTAAACATCGCGTAGGGCAAACCGAGCAACGTAAAACGTAACGAACCACCCACTGGATACATATAGCCATAACCCTAAGCATAAGAAACCTGGGCGCAAAGATGCCCATATCGCCAAAAGAATGCGACTGTGCGTGTGTGTGTGTGTGTGTTTGTGTGTGACAACAGCACGTGACATGACAGTCTGTTCTGGGTTGATCCAGAAGTCATGGTAGCTTTGCCGTCGGGAACTCTAAATGGGGAGCTGCATTGGGAGGGGAGATCTCCAGAGAGAGTCCGGTTTCTATGGGTGTTGCCTCGCTGTCGGTTTTGCCATCGTCGTCTTCGTCGTCTTCGTCGTCTGTTCCAAGCTCGGAACCAACCGAGCCACCGTGACCACTGCGCTTCTCCTTGGTCTTACGAAGCGCTTTTTGAACTCCTAGAACGCCAGGGCCGAATGAATTGAAAGTGTTGTATAGATAAAAGGGAGGAGGCACTTTGTCCTTCCAGTTGTCCTTATAGATGGCTTGTTCAGGATGATTTAGGGCCTTCCTCGAGGAAGAAGAAGTTACCGCTGAGCTTCTGCTCCTGGTCAAGCTGTGAGTTGGCCTTGTTGATACGGGGACGGAAGTTGGTGGGGTCACGGCGGAAAGTGACGTCCAGGTTCTTCAGGAACGTGTTGCAGCCGGTCAGCAGCGACTCGGGGGTGTTGGCGTGGGTTTCGATACCGGGCTGGCCGTCGAATACAATGACACGATCGGCAAGATAGGTAGCCATGATGAAATCGTGCTCCACAATGAAGGCGGTCTTCTTGGCGTGCATGATGAAACGCTTGATGACGCGGGCGGCAACAATACGCTGCTCGGAATCCAGGTAGGCAGAGGGCTCGTCGATCAGGTAGATGTCGGCGGGGATACCCAGGGCAAGCACAATGGCAACACGCTGCAACTCACCACCAGACAGGTTCTTCACCTCCTGGTCAATGAAGTCCTCCAGCTTCAGTGGCTTAATAACATCCGTGTTGAACTGAGGCGACAGGAAAGCAGCCTTGATCTTCTTGAAGAACAGCTGGCGGACAGTACCCTCGAACTTGGGGGTGATGGTCTGGGGCTTCATGCTGATCTTCATCTCGGGCACCTGCTTCTGGCTGTCGGGCTTCAGGGCACCAGCCAGCAGACGGCAGAAGGTGGTCTTTCCAGTACCGTTCTCACCCATCATAACAATGATTTCCGAGTCGGTAAAATCACCAGAATCAATCTTGAGCTTGAAGTTGCCCAGAGTCTTTTCCATGGCAGGGTACTTGAAAGCACGCGACTTATCAATAAGGAGCTCCTCAGCGCCCTCGGAAAGACGGAAGGTCAGGGCTTCTTGGCGGAAACGCAGGTTCTCAGTGGGAATATGACCGTCGAGGAAGATGTTGATACCCTCACGGACGGAGTAGGGCAGGGTAACGACACCGTAGACAGCTGGCTGGCCGTAGAGAACAGACACGAAATCGGAAAGGTAGTCAAGAACTGACAAATCGTGCTCGACAACAATGACGTAGTCGTCAGGACGCAGAAGAGAACGAATGATGCGGGCGGCAGCAAGACGCTGTTTGACATCAAGATAGGACGAGGGCTCGTCAAACATGTAGCTACGAAAAAGAAAAAAAAAGGGGGGGGGGAGTGCATTAGCATGTGACTGTGGAAGCTAAAAAACGAAATTGGACTTACACATCGGCCTTTTGCACACAAACGGTACCAATAGCAAAACGCTGCAGCTCACCACCAGACAGAAGGTTGATATCGCGGTCCATGATATGGTTCAGCTCTGTATTTTGGTCACGTGTTAGTAATGTGCATCAGAGCCGTAGAGGGTTGGGGGGGGCGGAGCTTACCAAGAACGTCTGCCACCTCTTGCATGTTGTCGAGAGTGTTGCGCGACTCGATGAGGAATTTCACCGACTTCTGAGGAGTGCGCACAGCACGAGGAATCTGATCAACGTACTGAGGCTTGACAACAGCCTTCAGGTCGTCTTCCAAAAGCTTGGTGAAGTAGTCTGCAAGATGGGGTTGGTTAGTCGATCACGCACGCTTCACTGGACACAATAGAAAGCGTCGGCTAGGATTGTACTCACTCTGCAGCTCGGAGCCACGGAAGTACTTGATGACATCCTCCCAGTCGGGAGGATTGTCGAAGCGGCCCAGGTTGGGCTTGAGCTTGCCACTGAGAATCTTCAGAGCGGTACTCTTTCCGATACCGTTGGTGCCGACCAAGCCCAGGACATTTCCGGGGCGGGGCATGGGCAGACGATGCAACTTGAAGGAGTTGGCAGAGTATCTGTGGGTGACCTGAGACTCGAGATTGGTGGGCAGGTTGATGATGGTGATGGCGCCAAAGGGGCACTTCTTGGGGCAGATACCACAACCAATGCAGAGGCCCTCGGAAATAAAGGCGACACGCGAGTCGGGGCTCACCTCGATACACAGCTTACCCGAGCGGACGACAGGGCAGGACTTTTTGCATTCTTGGCGGCATTTCTGTGTGGGATCGACGAGTCAGCTGTGTGTAGTGGCCAGAGCGGGAGCAAGTGGTGGTCTGCTGGTCGTACCTTGGGCTTGCACTGTTATGTTGACGATGAGTTTTTTGTGTTAGCGGAACAGTCCTTGTTTTTCTTTTCTTTTTGAGCATGAGCCATAGCCGGAGTGTATGGGTGGTGTGTTGGGTCGGCGTGTTTTGGCCGGCTGGTTTGTTGGCGAGATGAGTGGTGTGTGGTGTGTGGTATGTGATGGGTGGCGGGGTAGCGCGGGGTGAATATGATTGCCGTGATAATTGCGGTGATGATGTTTTTTTTTTCTGGCAACGGCTGGTGGTGGGCGTGGCATGGATTCTAACAAACCTTGTCGGTGCTGACAATGGCAATTCTACAGGTAAAACGATAGTTAGAATGCCTCTTTTGAAGCTTTGTGATGGCCGGCAAAGCTCGAAGCTGGGCGTTGAAGGCAATTCATTTCTTACCTCGTAAGTTTGTCGGACATGGTGGAAGCAAGATGCAGCGATTTTGGCTGGACAACTAGGGAAACAAAGATCCAAAGAACGGGATCCAAAAATCCGAATCAACGAGCAGTTTTTCCTCGGCAAATAGGCGGTGCAAAAGTCACAAACAGAGCCTGTCTGAAGATGCGGTTGTGGTGGCCTTGGAAGAGGTTACTATCGTCGGTCGTCCCACTGGAAAGAAATCTTCAGGTCCAAAATTTTGGCTCGAAATTATGGAGGGCGATAATTTGCTACTTGCGCTCCAGCCAACCAGTGCACGAATGTGAGACGTTTTGTGGGTTGGTAAGCCTTTTTTGGCCGCCTGTGAATCGTCAGTTTGGTGGTGGTGGCTTTAGGGGTGCATTGGCAGTGCATTGGCAGTGTACTGGCAGTGCAAGGTATCTGTACATGGCTTGCCTATTGTTGTGCATTGAGGAGCGCGTACCTGTACTTCTGCAGCGGCCTGCTAACTGCTTTTGTCCAAACCCCCCCCCCCAATTCAGATGAAAGAAAATGGTTATTTTTTGTCTTGGCTGACTCAGTCATGTAGACAGGGATGTCGGTAAACCCTGTGTCCTGTGCTGTGCATAAACCCTAGCAGCCACGATTGGGGACGGAAGTTCACGACCCCACCCCACTCTGTACTGACCGGTGAACATGAGTGCAGTTGAGGTGCATGCAAAGAGGCAGATGGCTGCGGCTCTTGAAGAACAGATACACACACATACACAGACACACGCACATACACACTACCGTTTTCATATTTCTTTTTTCTGCGTCCCAAACCAACGCCAGTACAAGAACGGTCGTGTGGCGCTTCCCGTGGCGCTCCCTGTGGCGCCACATCCCGCCAATCAGCGCGTCGTGTGGCCCGCTAGCATTGCAACAAGACGTCCAGTACAAAGCGGCCTAGTGAAGCTGCAGCCAGTGCCCAAGCCCAAGCCCCCCAACTTTTTTTTTCCCTGACCCACGTTAACCTGTCGACGCTTTTACAATTCTTTCCGCCTTCCATCCTCACCAACTCCCAAACTCTCTAACAACGCTGAATTTTGGGCCATCGCCATCACCCATCACCACCACCAATATTTATCCCTTTTATATCCGGCACCGCAGTCTTGATGATATCCAGTCATTCTTTTTTACTTTATTGATAATCTACTTTTGGCATCTTTGTCTCTGCTGCTCCACACTGGTAAGTCCCCCTCCCAATCTGTACCTGGCTACAGCTTTCCATCGCGTCTCAATTTCCCATCATCACCTCCATCGCCGCAAAGCATCTTCATCGCGATGACGTCGTCTCTGCATGCTTATGAGGCCAATATTCTCTTCTGCTGTCGGCTCATACCAAAAATGAAGTCGCCCGATGCCGCTAATGCCCCCTAATCTCTCACATATTGCCTCAATCCATCACAGCATACTCGATGTATAGTACCATCATCATCATCATCATCATCCCCGAGGTCGGCTATCGTCGCAATAACATGTGAACGACTTCGAGAGATCATACTTGCTCAATTACTATCCATTCCGAGGTCTTCTTGCCATTGCTGCGGTCGCAAACATCTACATTTCCTCCCACAGCCTCCCACAGCCTCGCATCTCCTCTTGCCATCCAGCTAACCACGCCGTCCTTGATCTCTAGAACACGCCCATCCCGCCACTTCACCATCTCTCACACCGGGTTTCTACACCCAAACCCCCCCCATAACAAGCCATGTCCGACAGTGACCAAGACGATATGGATGTCATGGACCAGGTATCTGGCAGTGAACTCTCAGATACGCCTCCTAGTGCCCGCGCATCCCGAAACAGCACATCATATCACGGTGATACTACCTACCCAAATGATGAATCCGACGCCAGTGAAAACGTATCAGAGAACCCTTCCGATGACGGTGACTATGATATGGATGAACAGAGCGTGCAATCAGCCGCCGAGGATAGTGCCGAAGAAGTAGAAGAAGATGACGCCCAATCAACATCGGTCTCAAGACGGGGTACCAAGCGCAAAATGACCGTCGATGAAGACGAGTACATTAAGAACAACCCAGAGCTTTATGGCCTACGGAGAAGTGTACGTTTGAGTCGCGTAGTCTCAATTAACCGCTGGCTAACATGATTTTGATAGTCACGAGCTGTGCAAACTCGTAAGATTGTATGCGACAATACCTTCCCCCCCCCCTCTCACAGGGAAACCCTAAAGCCTCGTTGCTCTGTACTGACTTGCTACAGGTTGATTCAGATTCAGACTCGGATGAGCCCCCACCATCCAGACAACCTACCAAGCGTCGTGTTGTCAACTCAAGAACAGGCAAGTCTCAACGTAAACGATATGGCTCCCCTTCCCGCCGATCGTCCTTCTCTCATCCCCAAACTAACCCTTAAATCACTGTATAGCCTCAAAACACTCTACTCCTGTCACAGTCTCTCGTCGTATCTCCGACTCCGACTCAGATTCTGATGTTTATGGCGGCCAAAAAGGGAAGTATCAACGCAAAAAGGCCCGCCGCGCCCGCCAATCCAACACCCCCATCACTGAAAAGCGATTCTCCAATCGGGCCGCTGCCCGTGTTCAACAAGGGGCCTACGAAGAAAGTGACTTTGATTCCGAAGACGATGAAGAGCCTGGCTGGAGAGAACAAGAAGCCGAGATCGATGACTCCCCGTATGTCGGCGAAGTAATTGGTCACCGACTGTTGCCGGGCAGGGAATTGTCACTCTACTCCTCCAAATCAGACTTCGAGTACAACATTCGGTGGCAAGGAAGTTCACATATGCATGCTACTTGGCAAGACTGGGAAACACTACGCGAAACTCGTGGCTTCCGCAAAGTCGAAAACTACTTCCGCAAAACCATCGAGGCTGATAAGAGAGTGATTCTTGAGATCGACGTCACCCCCGAACAGCGCGAACAGTTCCTGATGGACAAGGAACGCACTGAAGAAGCCCTCGAAGACTACAAGAAGGTCGAGCGTGTCGTTGCCGTTCGTAGTGACGAAGAAGGCCGCACTGAGTACTACATCAAATGGAAAGGTCTCACCTACCAGGACTGCACATGGGAAGACGCCCAGGACATCAGCGGCAAGTTCCAGGACAAAATCGACCAATTCATTGACCGCCAATCTCGTTCTTGGATATCCGACCGCCGAGAGTCAAATCTAGATACTCGCTCGCCATTCACCAAACTGGATGCCCAGCCTGAGTACATTAGTGGCGGGCAGCTCCGTCCTTTCCAGCTCCGTGGCCTCCAGTTCCTGGCGCTCAACTGGACACGAGGCAACAATGTCATTCTTGCAGACGAGATGGGTCTCGGAAAAACAGTCCAAAGCGTGTCATTCTTCAGTTGGCTGTTGAATTCGCGTGGCCAAGAAGGCCCATTCATGGTTGTTGCTCCCCTTAGTGTCGTCCCTGCCTGGTGTGACACCTTTGATCTTTGGGCCCCTGAGATCAACTACGTGACATACCTAGGCCCCGAAAGTGCGCGTACCATCATCCGCAACAACGAGATGATGATCAACGGCAACCCCAAACGTCCCAAATTCAACGTGCTCATCACCTCGTACGATTACATCATGGCCGATGTCTCGTACTTCCAACAGTTCAAGTGGCAGGTCTTGGCAGTCGATGAAGCCCATCGTTTGAAGAATCGCGAGTCGCAGCTTTACGCCAAGCTCGTGAGTCTCAATGTTCCCTGCAAGGTGCTCATCACTGGTACTCCTATCCAGAACAATCTTGGAGAGCTTGCCGCTCTTATGGACTTCCTCAACCCTGGAAAAGTCACCATCAACTCCGACATCGAGTCTCTATCTGCTATCGATGCTCAAAACCAACTGCAGGAACTTCACAAGAGCATTGCTCCCTATATCTTGCGCCGCACAAAGGAGACAGTGGAATCTGACCTCCCACCCAAGACGGAGAAGATCATTCGCGTTGAGCTTTCCGATCTTCAGCTTGAATGCTACAAGGCCGTTCTTACTAAAAACTACTCAGCGCTTTGCAATGCCACGGGCGGTCAAAAGAACTCGCTTCTCAACATCATGATGGAGTTGAAAAAGGTCTCCAACCACCCGTACATGATTAATGGCGTTGAAAAGCAGCTTCTCAACGGAAACGAGTCGCGTGAAAACACGATGAAGAGTCTTGTTACGAGTAGTGGCAAGATGATGCTCCTGGATCAGCTTCTCACCAAGCTGAAGCGCGATGGTCACCGTGTCCTCATCTTCAGTCAGATGGTCGCCATGCTGGATTTGCTTGGTGAGTATCTCAACTTCCGTGGATACAAGTACCAGCGTTTAGATGGTACCATCAATGCCTCTGCGCGTCGCCTTTCAATCAACCATTTCAATGCCGAGGACAGCGATGACTTCTGCTTTCTTCTTTCGACTCGTGCTGGTGGTTTGGGAATTAACCTGATGACTGCTGATACGGTCATCATCTTCGACTCGGATTGGAACCCCCAGGCCGATCTCCAAGCAATGGCCCGAGCCCATCGTATCGGTCAAAAGAAGCCTGTCAACATTTACAGACTTGTTTCCAAGGAAACTGTGGAGGAGGAAGTTCTTGAGCGTGCTCGCAACAAGCTCCTTTTGGAATATCTCACCATTCAAGCTGGTCTTACTGATGACGATGCTTCGGTGCGACAAGAAATGGATCGGCGTGGTCTCAAGCTGGATGGCCCTTCATCCTCTGAAGATATACAAATGGTGCTCCGTATGCGCTCTCAGAAAATGTTTGAGCAATCTGGTAACCAGGAGCGTCTGGAACAGCTTGACATTGACAAGATTTTGGAGACTGCTGAAGTCACCAAGACAGCCGTGACTGACAAGATGAACCTGAGCAATGGCGGTATTGACTGGGACTCGTTTATGCAGTATACGGATGTCAAGGTTGACGGTCTGGCCATGGATTGGGACGACATTATCCCCGAAGACCAGCTCACACGGCTCAAGGAAGAAGAGCAGAAACGCCAGCACGAAGAATACCTGGAGAAGATGCGCGAAGAGAACGCTCCCCGCAAAGCCACGCTCAAAGGGCGTATTGCCATTGACTCAGACGACCGTGCTGACCGTTTGGCCAAGAAGCGCCAACGCGAGTTGCAGAAGGAACGTGATCAGGAGAATCGCCGGGCCATGCAGTTGGATCCTAGACGCCCGCTCAACGAGCGCCAGCAGCGAAACCTGATTCGTGCGCTACAGCGTTACGGGTCAATGGAGGACAGAGGCGATGAAATTGTGCAGGATGCCAAGCTTGCTGACCGTGATCGCGATGTCATCAATGACTTTGTCAACTCCTTCATTAGCGCGTGCAAGCGCGTAGTTGATGAACACGCAGCGCGCCTACAGGAGGAGGAGAAGAAGCATGGCAAGATTCTGGCGAAGAAGGACAAAAAGGCGCTTCTGTTTGATTTTGGCGTCCTGAAAAAGGTTAATGCCGAGACACCGGTGGAGCGTCCTCCCCAGCTCCGCATGCTTCGTCTTGCTCTGAGTGCAAGTTCCGACTGGCGATCTTTCCGACTTCCCGAGGCCACCAAGTCGGCTCACTACTCATGCCCCTGGGGTGCCCGTGAAGATGGTATGCTTCTCGTTGGCATCGACCGCTATGGATTTGGTGCGTGGACTCAGATCCGGGATGATGCTGAGTTGGAAATGCAAAACAAGTTCTTTTTAGAAGAGCATCGCATTGAAAAGAAGGAGGAGCGCACCAAGGGAGGCGACAAGATCAAGGCCCCTGGAGCAGTGCATCTCACTCGGCGTGCCGAGTACCTTCTTACCGTTGTCTACGCCAAATACTCGAACGATGTTGCGGCACAGAAGATTGTGGAAAACCACCACCGTACCAACAAGAAACTGCCTGCTAGCAACGGGCTGCGCCGTACTGATACTGGCTCACCGGCGCCGTCCATGTCTCGCAATGGCAGCGGAAATCGCAACCGCGAGATTGAGCGTTCTCGGGCCGATGGCAAGCGCAGAAGTGCTTATGGCGATGAGCGCATGTCTAAGCGCCGGCCTGAAGAGATGCGCCGTCGCTCGAACAGCAGGGAGCGTGATCCTGACTCACCGAAGCGCAAGCGTCGTGACGAAGACGAGGCCCGTGTTCCCAAACACCGGCGCGTGGATGACGATCGACGTGATGTACGTCGCGATGATCGTTACCGCGACGACCGTCGTCGTGCGGAGGACCCTCGCCGTGAAGGGCGCAGAGATGATCATCGCGAGCGTGATCGAGACCGGGAGTGGGAACGTGACCGTGACCATCGCGACCACCGAGATCGTGAGCGCGAGCGCGATCGTGATAGAGAGCGTGATCGGGATAGGGAGCGGGACCGGGACCGGGATCGGGATCGGGATCGGACTCACCGCAGAAGTGATCGTCGTGATGATTATGGCGCGAAATCAGACTCTGCATCGGAGGATGCTCGTGCCCGGGCGCTCCGTCGGCTTGCAGAGCTCCGGAGACAGGGTGACCATCTGGCAGAGCTGGAGAACCCCGACAACGACACTCTGCTCTGGCTCCTGCTTAAGCCGGTGCGGCAAAACTTTGAGCGGATTCTGGACACGACCAAGGAACGAGTCCGCAGCAACAAAGACCGAGCCAAGATCTACGGCGACGAGCTGCTGGTGATTGGCGACTTCTTGGAAAACGAGATCCACGGGTCCAAGGTGGAAAAGTCGACGCGCGACGGGTTCTGGAAGTTTTTGGCCGACTTGTGGCCCGTGGAATCGGTGCCGTTGAACGGCGAGAAGCTTCACCGGATGTACGACCTGTTGGTATCCCGGAGAGAGCGGCAAAACGGTGGCAACCGGGTGTCATCGACGGCGTAGAAGCCGAGGCAGCCGCGTTACCTGTGTCTTGCACTGCACGACTAGATTCAGTGTTTTTCTTTTTTTTTTTCCCCTTCTTTTCTTTTCCTTTCTTTCGAGCGTCTTCTTCAGC
The DNA here is from genome assembly GCA_017591655.1 of Thielaviopsis populi. NCBI lineage: Eukaryota > Fungi > Ascomycota > Sordariomycetes > Microascales > Ceratocystidaceae > Thielaviopsis > Thielaviopsis populi. The sequence goes on from JADILG010000224.1 coordinate 29,337, forward strand.
ATTTCTTCCGCGTCTCCTGGGATTTCTTTTCTTCTTTTGCTGTTTATTGCTGTCGATATACGCGGAATAACGCGATATCCTAATGGGCACGTGACACGTCGACGCGCCGGTCCCGTTCCCTATATACGACAGACCTTCATTTTCACGGCGTTTTCGTGAGGCTTTTGTCTTGGTCATGATGAGAGTGGTTTGTTTATTTGCTTCTTTTTTTTTTCCTCCTTATTTGCTCTTTTCTTGTCTTTTCTTGTCTTTGTTCTTCTGGTGCGTCCTGTTCAAAGCATGGAGTTGTCAAGCGGAAATACAATACCTCTACATGTTTTTTTGTTTTTGTTTCTTTGTTGCTTCTGCGCTTGCTTCTGGTTCCGCCAGGCAAAAAAGTTTGTTTCGGATGATTGTTCTATTGCCAGGAACCCTATCGTGGATATGCCTCGAGGGTTGCTAGCCGTAGCTACGGCTACTTGTTGTATGTCGTTGTTCTACTTGATATATACTTTGTTCCTTTATAGTGTGTGTGTACCTGTGACTGTGACTGTGACTGTACCGTACCTGCGACTGTGATGTGGGTGTCTGTTGATATGGAAGGGACGAGCAAAGGCTACTTTTGGTGTACTTCAGTCTCGCTGCTTGGCGCACACCCAATAAACATGCTCTGTTTTCCATTGGCCACCCCCCTCTTCCGAGAACAGCAATTACTCTTCAGAAACCCAGAAGGTACGCGTATGAACACCTGGCCTCTTTTAGGCCACATAACTCCGGCATGGATGAGACGAGCAGAAGATCATCTGACGATCTCGACCTTGGGGAGGGGAGGGGAGGGGAGGGGACCACAGCGCAGACAACAACATCAAGAAGAGGCTGAGCCGCGGCTGAAATCGAGGGAGGCTAGGCAAATGCAAGTAGCCAGAAGAAGTGGGGATGGACAAACAGATTGTAGATGGAGACGACAACGGCGATCTGCACAGGCGCTAGCGGATGGATGGGCTGTGTAGTGTCGATGTGTACGATGACGAGAGACTCCGACTATCGTGAAGAAAAAAAAAAAAAAAAGGGGGCCGGGCCCGGGGCCCAACACCCCACAAAACACCCAAACCACACCCCCCCCC
>JADILG010000225.1:0-30405 GCA_017591655.1 Thielaviopsis populi
GCCCCCGTCCTCCACCAGACGCTCCCAAGGGCGTCCCCCCCCCCGCCCACCTCCCGGCACGTGGGCGGCCACTTACCGCAACCAGCTCTACATTGATGGTTTGGGACGGCCGTATGCCCATTTCCCGCTCATATCGCAGCCATGTAGTGCTGTGCTCGTCGTAGTTGCGTGGCTTGATCCATGGCATGCATATATCAGCGACTCTGGCGTGGTTATGACGGTGCTTCTGTCGTTGTGGGATGTAGCCGAATGTGCCTGTGCCGATGAGCCTAAGTCCGGCTTCATCAGGAGCGGTGCGCTGTCCGGTTACGGGGTCGCCTGTCTGGCATGTTAGTTTCTGATGTAAGAGAGGGGGCCGGAGAGAGAGAGAGAGAGGGAGAGAGAGAGAGAGAAACTTGCGTCTAAAGAACGTGAACGACATCTCCGCCTCATATTCATTGTCGTCATCGTCGTCGTCATCAAAGTAGTCAAAGTCTTCATCATACTCTATCTCCTGCTCTTCCTCTTCGTCCTCTTCCACAGATTCATAGACATTCAGCCCGTCATAATTGCCGCCGTAGACATCGTCGGTCCAGTCCTCTATATCGTAGGCTTCATCGTAGGTTTCATCGTAGGCTTCATCGGAGGCTCCATCGTAAGCTTCATCATAGACCTCACTGATGCTAGTCCACGCCACCTCCATAAACCGCTCATGGCCGTCTGTGAAATGCTCTTGCACCGAAACAATGGACAGGCCCGAAGCCGGGGCCTCAGGGGAATCGGGCTCATCTGACATTGTAAGCTGCTAACTTCATGAAATGGGCCGCAATGATGCTCTAGTGGATTCTCTGTAGTATGGCGAGGGGGATGTTTGTGGTCCGGCGATGTCTGGAGGTGTGTATTGATAAAGTCTCAGAGTGCATTGATACAAATGCTAGCTGGTGCAACCAAGTCTAGGCAGTCCATGGCGGGGGAGGGGAGGTTCTTTCCTTGTAAGTTCAACCCGGGCCTGTCTCCGTTTGGCATGAGCGTCATTAAAGCGGGGCTGGTGCTTTAACTACAAACGGAAGCTCCCAAGTGGGGCGTCTGCTATTAGCCATACACTCTATGCAAGATGGCAGCTGTTAAGTGGGGCCGCAGCTCCAAGCTGCACGACCTTGCACGACCTTGCACGACGCATTCAACCCAGCCAAAGCCTGCTTGCTTGCTTCATCTTGGCACTGCCTTCTTGTTCCCTGTCAACAGCAGGTCCTTGGCTTCCACGAATCTTGTCGCCATTCTACCCATTCCCGCCGCTATGAGCCCACCCGCCCATCGCGCCCTCTGCCAAGCAGCAGGCCTGCGCCCACGGCTCGCTTCGGCCGCCGCCCGGCCCTCGGTCTTTGCTCCGCCAGCCATCGCACCAGTCGCCATGCAATGCAGCTTTTCCGTATTGAACCGGCCGCCTCCAAACTACCCCGGCCACATCCCGCTCACGCGCTGGGAGCGCGCAGCGCTCGCCGTCTCCTCCGGCATCGCCACCTTCCTCGACCCGGCCCACCGCAACGGTAAGCCACCTGCCAGCCCTCTCCCGCATCGTGGTCTCTGTATGGACGATTGTGCCCTTGCTGACTAACCGCCCACCGCCGCTTATGCCACGTCTGCAGATATGCTCTGTGCTTTTGGCGAAACCACCGTCACGCCATACTTCATCGACCGCCTGCGCGACGTGATGCTGGCCGACCCCACGGGCCGGCGCATTCTGCGCGACCGGCCCCGCATCACGGCTGCCTCGCTGGACCTGGAGCGGCTGCGCGCGCTGCCGGCCAACACGGTCGGGCGCACGTACGTGGCGTGGCTGGACCGCGAGGGCGTGTCGCCCGACACGCGGCTGGACGTCAAGTACATTGACGACGCCGAGTGCGCGTACGTCTTCCAGCGATACCGCGAGAGCCATGACTTCCTGCACACGCTGACGGGCCTGCCGATTGTGCGCGAGGGCGAGATTGCCCTCAAGGCCTTTGAGTTTGCCAACACGCTGATTCCCATGACGGGCCTGAGCACCTTTAGCTATTTCACCGTCAAGGCCGACCAGCGCGCACGCCTGCGGGATATTTACCTGCCGTGGGCGCTGCGCAATGGCCTGCGCGCAAAGGAGGTCATCAATGTATACTGGGAGGAGTGGCTGGACAAAGACGTCGATGAGCTCAGGAACATGCTCGGCATTGAGCCACCGCCGGATATGCGGACGTTGCGGAAAAAGGCCAAGCAGGTGAAGAGACCAACAGAGACGGTACCAGCCTGAAGACAAGTCTGAGTGTGTAAGGGCTTGGCAGCATGCACGTTTTGGCGGTGTGTATTATATATTATAGATTCGTTGTTGTTGTTGTTGGAGTGTCAACACATGGCACCATGGCCTCACCTTCTATCGTGTCCTATAAAACCCAAAGAAATACCTTTTTTTTTAAACTAAATGAAAACGAGGGATTGGCCCGTGACTCTCTCTCTCCCTCTAAAAGTCCAGGTCATCATCCAAATCCCAGCCCTTGCGCGTAACCACAATCTTCTCCTGCTCCTGCGCCTCCGACACGGCGTTGAGCAGCTGCTTGAGCTCGGCCTCGGTCACCTTCTGGCGCAGCTGGCCCGTCTGCGCCAGCGTCATCAGGCGGTCCTCGATCTGCGTGGCCCGCGCCTCGTTGACCAGGCGGATGCGGCCCAGCCGGTCGGCCGCTTCGGGGTGCAGGATCTGGTTGAGCATCGACTGGCGGGCCTCGGCCACTAGAGCGGGGTTAGCAATCACGTGTCTGTCTGCGGATCCCCGGGCCGGTGGTTTGATCCGGGGCAGTTTGTGTGTCTGTCGGTTTCGCTGTCGCTGTTGCGTTCGTCGCTGCTGCAGTCGGAGCGGGGTTACGCACTGTCTTGTTGTCTGTTACGGCCACACACATACCACACGGTCAGCATGCATATCACCACGGTTTGCCATTACAACTACTGCCTGCACGCCGGTATCAGGCCCTTCCCTTCCCCCCCCCCCTCCTGCTGTGCCACGTACCTCTGCTGGTCCGACTTCTGCTTGGCCTCGCCGCCGGATGCGGCTCCTTTGGCACGGAGCTCGTTCATGCGAGCAGCGCGAATCTAGCCAGATTGAAAATTTCATCAGTCGCAAGTCAGCTCTTAGTCATCCACATCAAACAGCGCTGGGCCTGAAGCACGACTCACCTGGGCTAGTTCGGCATCGTCCATTGTTGCAGTTGCGGCTGGAGGTGATTTCGGGTGGCTGTACTAGGGGGGGGGGGTGAGTTGTCGGTGGGAAATGATGGTTGATGATGCATCGTTAGGCGTCAGTGACGTTGTGCACCAGACGGAGAGGGTTTGAGAGTTTGAAGAGAGGGGGGGGGGGTCAGAGCACTAGGGTTATTTTATGGGTCGCTAGAAGGGTTACTAACCCCGAGTGGGCAGGATTCCTGATAGCTATCCATCTCCCTTGCTCTTCCCTCTGTTTTGGTTGTTTTTGGTTGGACTCGCATACCGCCCTATCACCGACTCACTCGCTTTGCATACCTGCTGGTTGGACATTCTTTCTTCTTCTTTGCAACCATCGTGATAGCGCGCATCTCATCAAGCGGCAGGTCCAATGAGCTATCCTCTGCAAGTCCCTCGCACACCGCCCAAACGCCCCCATCCCACCATGTCACATACTCGCGACAACCGTGTGTCGTTCCAAGTCCGCGACGGCTACGGTCGCCAGCAGGAGCAGCAAGAGGTGGCGCTGGCCGAGGCGCAGAAGATTACAGAAGACCAGCGCGCCGAGATTGCCCAGGCGGTGAGTGCATACAGGATATGGCGCAGCGACCGGCAATGCGCCGTTGCCTTTGTACAGGATAACGCCGGCTGGGCTGCCTGCTGATCTGACTGCTTTGCCAACGCATCATTGTGCTGCCCGCTGACCTGACTGCTCTACCAACGCATCATCTAGTTTGACCTTTTTGACCAAGACCACGACGGCTTCCTCGACTTTCACGAGTTCAAGTTTGGGCTCAAGACCCTCGGCTTCGATCTACAAAAGGCCCGCGTCTACGACCTGCTGACCACCAAGGGCGTCGCGCCGCCATGGCACCCGCAGAACGAGCCGTGCCCCGGGCCCAGCCTGCGCATCACTTCGCCGGTGTTTGAGGAGGTGGCCGGCACGCTGATGGCCAGTCGCGACCCGCGCGAGGATCTCGGCCGCGCCTTCGACCTGTTCGACGTTGACGGCGACGGCGTCATCTCGCTGGACGACCTGCGCCAGGTCAACAAGTCTATCAAGCAGGGCACCTCGGCATCCGAGTCGGACATGGCCAACATGATTGCACAGGCCGATCTCACGGGAAAGGGCGGCGTGAATCGCGACGAGTTCATCGACATGATGGTGGCCGCCAAACGCCGCCGCGGCTACGGCAAATAATTCTCCACGCTGGGCCTTGCATTAGGGTTAGCGGGTGGCCGTGTACGTTATACGATATTGCTGTCTTTGCTGGAGCGCAGTTTGGAGTTTTTTCCTTTCTTTTTTTTTTTGCAGCCAGGCCGGCTAGTCGGCGGGCTTTGCAGGTCGGCTGCCTCGTTTTTGCTTTGTTGTGTCTTTGAATCTGGGTTTCCAACATCTGTTTTTCAACACCTGCTCTTCACATAGTTGATGTCGTGACGCAATGTGCAGCAGCCCTAGGGTTGTCAAGTCTTATCGATACGCGGTTGAACATCGGCTAATATATCTCTTTAGGCTCTCTCGTTCTCTTAATGGCCATTGTGCTTACTCAGCCACCAGCAAACCCAAACCCTCGACCCTCTCGATGTTTTGCCGGAAGCTCTCCCGACTGCACACTCTTTGCCAACAACTCAGCTGCTAGCCCAGCCCAGGGATTGATGCCCTCTCAGCCTCTCAGCCTCTAAGCTTCTCAGCCTCTCAGTTTCGCAATCTCTCAGCCTTGCCGCCTTTCAGCCCGTCCCCGTCTTCCATCCAGCGTCACCCATCGCGCCTCTCCCCGCCAACCTCACTCACCCATCCGCCTGAACAGGGACCCAAGGAGAACCAGGATCCAGCAGCAAGCGCTACTCCTGGCCTCTTGCGGTATCTTGAATCGACAAACAATGCGCAAGCCAAGATCATGGATGCTGATTGGGATGAAGTACGTGACTTGGCTGTGTCCGCCTCCCCGGCCTGTGCCGAGACCATCCGTCCTCGTCCCCGTCCCCGTCCCCGTATTCGTCTCCGTCTCCGTCTCCGTCTCCGTCTCCGTCCCGCCCCGCTAACAGCCGCGCTTCCGTGCCTCCGAAAAAACAGGTCTCTCGGGTTCCGTTCCCTCTGGGAGCAAACGGAACGCAGAATGTCCTAACCTGCATGATATTTGACACCACCCTGGAGCTGCTGTGGACCGGCTATTCAAACGTGCGTCTCCCAGCCATGGCTGCCCGTGTACATACATGTACATGTGTATGCACACGAGCTTGCGTGCGCCCATTCGTCTCTTGTTGCACTCCCCAAAACTGACTGGCTTCTGTCTCCATCTCCAGGGCCGAGTAACGTCTTTCTTCGGCTCCGAGCTGCGGCGCTACAGCTCCTACCTCATCCACCCCAGCGCCGAAGGCCCCGTCCGCCAGATTCTTGTTAATGACAAGGGCGTCTTGTCGCTCGGCGCAAAGACGCTACATTTCGCGCAGCGAGGTGGCCTCCCCATCTGGAACATGCGGTAAGCCCAGCTCAGCCTGACCTGGCTCAGTCCAGCCCAGCCCGGCCCGGCCTCGCCCGCATACCCTCTTCTGCCCATCTACTCGCTAACGCCCTTCCCTATAGTCATGATGCCATGAAGGACCTGCAATGCATGAGCTACACCTCCAAGGGCACCTTTGAAGTTCTCCTGGCCGGTCTCCAGAACACCATGCTGGTTGTCGACACTGTTAGAGCCGAGGTCGTCCGCCAGGTCCCCACCGAGTACCAGTACCGCATCATGAAGCGCAGCAAGTACATCTACGCCGCCACCGACACCGGAAACGTGCACATCATTGACCCCACCACATTCGCCATCATCAAGATCTGGAACGCCCATTCCGCCCTGATCTGCGACATGGACGCGCAGCACGACTTTATCGTGACGTGCGGCTTCTCCTACCGCGCCGGCCAAAACTGGATGCGCGACCCTTTCCTCAACGTCTTTGACGTCAAGAAAATGGCCTCCACGCCGCCCATCCCCTTCCCGGCCGGTGCCGCCTTTGTGCGCATGCACCCGCGCATGTCGACCACCAGCATTGTCGTGTCGCAAAAGGGCCAGATCCACGTTGTCGACCTGGTGAACCCCAACGCCAGCACCGTTCGCCAGGCCAAGACTCTAACCTTTCTCAATATGGTCGACATTGCTCCGTCGGGCGAGGCCGTTGCGCTGGCTGACGGCGAGGGCCACCTGCACCTCTGGGGCTCGCCTGCAAAAGTCCAGTTTGCGGCCGGAACAGCCCCCGAGTTCCCCATGCACGAAGACCCAACCCCCGAGATAGACTGGAACGGGGAAACGTAAGTTTTGCTTCTTGTTCAATGCCCCATCTTGCCCTCTCTTCCCCCCCGAATTTTATTCCCTGTTCAATCCTGACTTGCCCCCCCGCGCATTTTGCTCCTCGTCCAATCCCATCCTCCCCCTCTCTTCTCTGGCTGTGCCTCCTACAACCAACACCCTGCTGACCCCGCTGCTTGCTCCCCGCCCCAGCCCCCTGAGCAAAGTCGGCATGCCCTACTACAGAGAAGCCCTCCTCTCGGCCTGGCCGCCCATTATCGCTGAGCTGGCCGCACCGCCCGCTAAGCCCGATCCCCAGATGCTAGCCACCCTCAACAAGGCCGAGTGGGGTCTCTACGGCCCCAACGTTCGACGGCTCACCAGAAATCTCGTCGAAAACACCAGAGATTCCGATAGAATATTGAATCCCGGCATCCAGACACCCAAGTTCCTCAGCGAAAAGGCCCGTGTTTCCGGCAACCAGGCCTCTGCCGCGCCCTCCAGCGCCCTGGAAATCACCAAGCAGTCCGGCCTGGCGTCAGACTCGCCGTCCGACATTCCTGCGCGCTACAAGAACGTTGAGATCAAGTACAGCAAATTCGGAGTCGACGACTTTGACTTTGGCTTCTACAACGAGACCAAGTACTCGGGGCTGGAGATTCACATTGCCAACTCGTATGCCAACTCGCTGCTCCAGCTGCTCAACTACATTCCTCTGATCCGCAACGTGGCCCTGAAGCACACCGCCACGTCGTGTATCGACGAGAACTGCCTGCTTTGCGAGCTCGGCTTCCTGTTCGACATGCTGCACAAGGCAGAGGGCACCATTTGCCAGGCCACCAACCTTCTCAAAGCGCTTTCAACAAACCAAAAGGGTAAGTGTGCTGTTCCCGCGAGACAGCCATCACAGACAAAGGCCCCGCACAATGCTAACAGAAATGCCTCTCCCCCTCTGCAGCTACACAGCTGGGCCTTCTTGAAGAAGACCCGCACGGCAGTAATCTGTCTCACCTTTTGCAGATGCTGGCTAGGTTTCTTCTTGAAAAGATCACGGCCGACTACGGCCTGCTATCTTCACCAAACGTCATGGTACCTGTACGTGTCCGCATACTTCAAGACCACACAGTCATCCTGTCTCTCTTGCTAATTAGACCCCCCCCCCCCTCCTCTCGTGCTAGATTTTCAACACCGAGGCGTCCAGCCTTATTCGGTGTTCTCAGTGCAAGACTGAGTACACCCGCCCAGGCCAGACTATGGCCACTGACCTGCTATATCCCGATATGGTAAGACTTTCTCTCTCTCTCTTCCCCTCTCCCATCCTCCGTCTGAGATCCTCGTTTGAGCTAACACAACCAAGGTCATGCGCGGCCCCAAAGCCCCCAGGGTCACCTTTTCACACCTCCTCAAATCCAGCATCGAGCGGGAGACCAAGTCCAAGGGCTGGTGCAGAGTCTGCCAACGCTACCAGTCGCTATCAACAAAGAAAACAGTCGTTTCCGTGCCCGAGGTGCTGATTCTGAACTCTGCCATTACAACCGCCGACCAGCGCAGGTTCTGGTGCACGCCGGGCTTTCTGCCCGAAGAGATTGGCATTGTCGTTGATCGTGGCCAGGTCTACTGCTGCGAAGGCGCTGATCTCAAAATGATCCAGCAGCAAGGCAGACACAACATCACGGTCTACTCCTTGATTGGCATGACGCTCAATATTGACGGCGGACACGGAAACAAGCCTCATTTAGTATCCATGATTGATGGTAGGTCGTCCTGAAGTCCTGTTCCCATACGCATCATCTATTTTCTAACGCCAGCTCTACTACAGTGTCTCATTGTGCGCCCCAGGCTACAGGGGAGCGCCAGTGGCACCTGTTCAACGACTTCCTGGTCCAGCCCGTGTCCACCGACGAGGCCATGAACTTTGCCTCGTGGAAGATGCCTTCGGTCATTGCCTTCCAGGTCAAGAAGGCCAACAACACCATCGACCACACCTGGAAACAACAGCTCGACACAAGTCTTCTGTACAAGGGCTTTGCGCCCCGCGAAGGCGTCGAGATATTGCAGGGGCTAGACGCCGAAAACGAGAAGCCAGACGAAAACACCATCATCGCCCTGGACACAGAGTTCGTCTCGGTCAAGCAGCCCGAAATCGAAATGACGTCGGACGGAGAGCGCGAGACCATCCGGCCCATAGTATACGCCCTTGCCCGCGTCTCGGTCGTCCGCGGCAACGGTGACAAGGAAGGCCTGCCCTTTATCGACGACTACATTGCCATCCGCGAGCCCATTGTCGACTACCTCACATCGTACTCGGGCATCCGCCACGGCGACCTGGACCCGCGCACGTCGCGCTACGATCTGGTCTCGCTGCGCGTCGCCTACAAGCGGCTGTGGCTGCTGCTCAACCTCGGCTGCAAGTTCCTGGGCCACGGCCTGAAGCAGGACTTCCGCGTCATCAACATCAAGATCCCGCGCACCCAGGTCATCGACACCATCAACCTCTTCTTTCTGCAGAGCCGCCTGCGCAAGCTGTCGCTCGCCTTCCTCGCCTGGTACCTGCTCAAGGAGGACATCCAGATGGAGACCCACGACTCCATCGAAGACGCCCGCACCGCCCTCAAGCTGTACAAGAAGTACCTCGAGTTCGAGGACGCCGGCATCCTCGACGCCATGCTGCAGGACATTTATTCCAAGGGCCGCGAGCTCAACTTCAAGCCGCCCCGCCCCAACGGCGACCCCACGCGCAGCATCACGCCGCCGGCTGCAAATTCTGCCGCTGCCGGTGCTTCTGCTGCCGGTAACCCCCCTGTCACGCCGACGCCGACGCGCAAGGGCGCGGGCGTTGGCGCTGCGTGGAGTGGGTACAGAGGAGGAGGAGGGGGAGGGGGAGGCAACTGGGCTGCAGGATCTTCGCCGCTACGATAGAGCAGAGAATCTGGATATCCTATCGCTGAGGGCTGAGACGGCGGGACGACGCGGAGGGCACTGTTTGGTCGTAAAGGAGGGACTTTATTTATCAGAGAAATAGAGCAACGATGAATATGGCAAAAAAGGATACAAGTTTCTTTCTCTTCTTTTGTGTACGAAGGATAAGGATAAGGTTTGGGTTGTGGAATATGACGTCATATGCCATTATTTCAAACTGGTGTAAATAATATTGGCCTTCTAACCCGCATATACAAAAGGCCGTAGAGCAGCGCAAAAAGAAAAAACAAAGACGAAAAAGACGAAGAGAAAGTCAGTACTGAAATCCAGTTACCTCCTTATGTACAATAGGATGATGTGTAGTCGCAATGGGAAAAAGAAAAAAAGGGGGGAGGGGGAATATAAAAGTCATAAACAAGTAGGAAATACAGCAACAACAGTTCAAGTCTTTATTTCGTGAGCCAGCCAAGGTAGTCGGCGACAATCAAGGTGACCATTCTGCACAAAGACGTGTTAGTAAGAAAGAGAGAAAGAAAAGAAAGGAAAGAAAAAAAAGAAAAAGCACGGGAGAAGAAACCTGGAAAAAGAAAACTCACGCGTGGGGGGCAATGCGGACGTAATATGTGCCGAATCCGCGGTAGAAGCGGCGCAGGCCCTCCTGGCGCGCCACCTGGGCAAAACAGTCAATCATGCCGCGATAAGGCAGTTTTCCGTTGGGCCCGGGCTGTTGTTTCTGCAGGCGAGTCTTGACAAAGTCAAAGGGCAGACTGAAAAACGAGGCGAAGAAGCCGGCCGTGGCACTGGCAGCCAGAGTCTGCGTGCGCGGCGACCAGGTGGTGTGTTGTTGCAGGCGCGCCTTGGACTCGCTGAAGAAGGCCAGCTGGCCAAAGTTGAGGGCCATTGCGCGCACTACGGTGGGCGCGGCGCCGGCCCACAGACGGACGACGCCCTCGTGGCGGGCAATGGAGCCGAGAGCGTCCACCACGGACTTGTAGTTCTGGCGCTCGGCAACGGGCTTAAGTCCATCGCTCTGCATGCGGATCAGAGCAAGATCGGCGGGGTTGCCGAGCATGGCGGCGAAGCCTCCGGCAAGCAGGCCAGCAGTGGCACGCTCGGAGAAGCCGACGTTTCGGCCCTGTTTTTGGGCGCGGGAGCCTAGAGAGTGCATGAAGGTGTCAAACAGGCCTAGGCGGGCGGTGGTGTATACAGCCTGGCGAAGAAGACCGGCTGAAAGGCCAGTGTAAAGATCCAAAACACGGCCGCTGGTGATGATATTACGAGTGACAGACATGGCAGTGGGGCGGGGGCCGGCGGCAGTGCCCTCGCCGGCGAGCTGGATGCGGACCTTGATCATGTCAACGGGTTGGATGACGGCAGTGGCAGCCATTCCTGAAAGTCCGCCGTTGACAAAGGGAAGAGCAGCTCGCACGACAGGGGTGTGCAGGAAGTCGACAGTGGCCGCGACGGAGCCCGAATTGGAGGTTTCGGCAGCGTGGATGGCAGTTGGCATGTTGGGCGGTAGTTCAAGGTAAAGGCAGGTTGCGCAAGCTCTGAGGATTATAGCTGCAAGTCAGAAGGCCAAGGTTAGAGCTAGTAGGTGCTAGAGAAGCTGTCAACGTTAGTGCTGTGTAACAAGGACAGAATTCAACCGACAGAAGCGAAAAAGGTGGCAAAGGAAAAATAAGAAAAGGTGATGGTGTAAGAAAAGAAGACGGGGATGCGCATGTAAGTACACAAGTACACAAGTACATACACGGGCGAGTTGTGTTTGTGTAATGTGGCAAGCAAAGTCAAAATGCGCGACGTGGACGTGGACGTGGACGTGAACAGGAGTCGAGAGTCGGGCTATGGTGAAGTATGAAGCAGTGGACAAGCCGCCAGGCCAGTAGGAGAGTAGACGTGCCGGTATATAAGTAGGTGTGCGTGCGGATGACGCCAGGCTTACTGTTCCGATAGTCCATCAAAACACATGCACAGGTGTACTACTCGGGCAACCGGCTGCGGCAAGTTGGCGTGGTGCCAATATGGAGGTTGGCGGCATGGACAGAGGAGGCTTACACGTCTAGAGTGTTTCCAGCGTCCAGTGTCCAGTGTCCAGCGTCCAGCGTCCAGTGTCCAGCGTCCAGCGTCCAGCGTCCAAAGCTGCTAGTCCTAGCGCGCGCGTCGGGTAGGCATGGGGCAGACCGGAACAGCAGCGCTCTTGGGAGCTCCAGCGGCGCATGAGTGAGTGTATGTTGGGCGGCTTAATAGTCGGCGAATCATGGCTAATCAAAGTGTCAGATAAGAGTCGCTACTAATGGACGGCCAGCAGCCGAAGAGTCGTATTGGTGACGAGTGACGTACAGGGATGCCGAGCAGCAATAAACAAGGCGATTTATATGGCGCAGAGACAGCGAGCGCGCACATCGTCACGCACATCATCACGCATGTCAAAAAGAATGTGTACAGGCGGTGAATAAGGGAGAGAGAAAGAGAAAGAAATAACAGCAAAGTGAAGTGGGCATGGAGAAAACTCGGAACTTGGAAAGTCTACAGTGCCGATTCTATGTAGACATGTATCTTTGGTGGGATGAAGACACAACAGGAAGGCGGCAATCTTTTTCGTTTGTCCCTTCCTTCTGTCTCTCCGTTTGTCAGTCTATGCCGTTTGTGCCTTCCCTTTTTGTTCTTGCTCTTCTTGTTGTTTGGACGCGCCCCCTCAACCCCCCCCTCAACCCCAAGCCCAGGCTCAACCCCACCTAACCCCACCAAGCCCAAGCCCAACCAGTTCCTGCCAACGTTGCCGCTTGCAGCTCGCGTGAAACACGCAATCACTTCATTGTCTTGTCTCTAGCTGCCCACAGCTCTTTCCCTTCTCTTGCTCTTACTGCCATTATTGTTCTGGGTGGCATGTGTAGCCTGATTGCCGTGATGCCAGCCCCTCAGAGTCGGACCACGCCATGTTCCTCTCATGTAATTGCGAGGGGCAGTGGCCTGCTGCACCATAGCCAGAGATAATCATGGGCTATGCCGAAAGCCATTCCCTTATTCCTTTGTCCGGTCTTTTTTCGGGCGTCCGAGGTAAACAATAAGCACAAGCCATACAAAAAAGAGGCCGGGAAATCCAGGAAGGTGGAAGCCGGGGCTATGGCTGATGACGTATGCCGAAAATACCAAAGAAGGTGCTGACGGCTTGTGGGCCCATGCTTATCTCCAACTGGGGCTCCCGCTTAATGAGGTGAGTAAGTGCCTCGATATAGTTCGGGGCGGGGATAGACAAAGCTTGCGTCGTTTGCTGTCAGCTTCGGCGGGGGGGGGGGGCAATCAGCTGCAGGCAAATCTTGATGATTTTGGGCCTCACATACAATCAAAAAAGAAAAAAAACTGGGGCAACTGACCCGTGATAGCACTTTTTGTTGCATCCAGCTCATTATTTGGAACTGCAGTTGCCGTTGCTGTTGGGTGGCCGTTTGGGTCGTTGTTTGCCGCTGCCGTCAAAGTTTCGGCCCCATATTGCCCAAGCCCACCCCACCATGATCCGCACAGGCACGGACAATAACGGGGCTATAGCCCGGCCCCGGCCCCGGCCCCTCTTTTATAGTTGTGGCAGGGCATGCAATATCCCCGCCATTTGAGCTCGAATGGTACGACATTGAGTGAGATGAAAATGAGTCTTGGAAATTGGGAAGACCCTAACTAGCCCTTATACATAACACGGGGCTACCATTCTCACGTGCACTATGATAGCCCGGGCCGTAAGGCCAGGACAACCCACAGAGAGCGGCAGCAGTAGAACTGGAGTTTGAGTCCTTTTTAGAGAAATAAGAAAAGAAATACGATGTGGTTCGGGCAGGTGACAAGGATGCAGAGATCCCTTGATGAGATCGGCTGGACCTCGCTAGAGAGTGTATATTGTTTATATTGGCCCCTGAGAAAAGAAAAAAGAAAGAAAGGGAGAAGAAAGTGGAAGAAATGAAAAAGAAAAAAGAGAAAAAAAAAGAACAAAAGAAAATGCAGGGCTGGCCTAGCAGATGAGCGAATATTGGTGAAAAAAAAGATAATTTCATATAACTACAAGTTGACCTATACCTGATACATGCATATACTGTAGCCGACAATACTACATCTATAGTAGTTGCACCAACTCACTTTTGCTAATCTTCATTGTTCTGAATTCTTTTTTTCCCTTTTTTTTTTCTCGCATAGAAGTGCAACTACTCTAGATTGAGAAGTACGATAGGCAAGAGGTAAAACTATAGACGAGAATCTGGAAGTCGGTAATTTGCAGGATGGGGAGGGGCCCTTGGAGATGGACAAAGGTCCTTCTTTCCCTTGAGATTGTGTAGAGCAGAGTTATAGACTTTTCTTCTTCTTTTTTTTCCTTCTATAAAGGGAGAAACTCGCAGGTACTGCGTGTTATGTGCGTGGTGTAAGGGAGACAAGCAAAGCGTGGGTGGGTGTAGCTTAGTAGATCGGCCTGCCTAGTAGCAAAGAAAAGAATGCCTGTAGAAGAGGAAAAGACTGGAAACAAACGGGTCCCTGAATGCAGGAACAACAGGGGCAGGAAGCTACAGGCGATTACTGAGTCAACGTTGCAGTTGCAATTGCCATTGCAATTGTAGTTGCTGTTGCTGTTACTGTTACTGTTCAAGGTTGTATTAGATACTGTAATAATATGACATTTTAAGGAAACTACCTGTGCCCACTTGCCTGCCTGCCTGTAAAGCAGATTAACAGATCCTAGACCTAGCTGGCCTCTATTGTCAAGTCTATGCCTTATCTAATTAATTATCTAATATGAGGGACTCAGGGTCTTCCTGAATAGACTGAAAGGAAAGCCTACTGTGCACCAAGCCTACCTGAACAAGAAGATGTCAACCTTGGAGTTATTACTCGGAGAGTTTGGTGTGTGTACACAAAGGGCGCTGTGGAGCCCTGCCTGTCTATACAAGTATTTTCCGAGCGTATAAGCTATTATGAAACTTTGACAATTTACACAATCACTAACATGTCTAGGTTTGTAGATACCCTGCTTCGGAGGCTTGTCTTGGCTTATCCCGAGTTGTTTTGCTGCCTGAACCGGAATTATTCTGCTCCAGTGTAAGAACACGGTGAAGGGCTGCGATATATGAAAAAGGAAGGAGGGAAGTAGACTTGACGTGGATAGCAGCGTAACAACGGGATCGATATGAAAAGGGCAGGAGACTAGTGTCTGGGTTGAGCAGTTTCTCTTTTCTTTTCTTCGTCTCCCTTCCTTCCTCTTTTCCTCCTTCCACTAGGACGAACCCAAGATTTGAACCCAAAAACAAAAAAGACACAGCCAACAGGGTGCGGTTGAGAAGTGGAGCTTAGTAAAAGAGTAATATATGTGAATTTGCGAATTTGGGTTTCTTGGCATGCTGACAATTAGGGGGGAGGGGAGGGGAGAGCCGAGTCCAAGACAGCAATGAACCAGTGAACCAAGCCTCGCTCTCCTGCCTCAAGCTCTGGTTCACGAGATCGAAGCTAGAGTGGTATTCGCAGCTGCTACCCGCTCGCCCGCTCTCAATCCTATGTAGCCATGTATTCCTGCTGGGATAAGTTTTGCCCTAATTAATAGGTCAAACTATGATCTCCACTCTTCATACTACGGCCTTTATTTCTTTTAATTCTTTTTTTTTTCTGTTTGGCGGATTGATAGATGGCAGGGACGAAGGGAGGGCGCCCCACTTTCCATGTCGCCCAAAGACACACGCCTGTTCTTGGCCTTTTGGTCTATTAGCCTGCTTTGGTAGGTGTGTTTCTTGGCCCTTGTCTGGGATGGGATGCATGACTAATCAAGAAGAAGAAGAGAACAAGATTGGGTGGCATCTCGGACGCCGAAGAAGGCCAAGACTGGACGAAACGAAGCAAAGCAAAGCGAACGCCAAGATTTTTTTTCTTGTCGGTTCCTTTTCTTCTTTGGATTCTGACGCCATGTTGCGAGAAGCATGTGTGAGTGTGTGAATGTGCGAGTGCGAGTGCGTGTGCGTGACATGCCAGGTGTCAGGATTGTTGTCATGGCTAGTGGAGTTGGTTAGAGGCCGAGGTCGAGGTCGAAGTCGAGGCCAAGATTAATCGAGTTTGTGATCATGCTTGCCTAGCATGGGTTGACTTGCTGCAAGTCAAGTCAAGCTCAATAAAACAACATCAACTATATACTAGCAACATGGCGCATCTGCGATGTTTGAAGTTGGAAGCTGGCTGCGAATTACGCATGAAAGAGCAAGAGCAAGAGCGGATATCAGCATGATATATTGTATTACATTAGTGGGGCATTTGCGCTGGCTGCAAGCTGCAGCTCCTGCTCTGTTTAGACATATAGGTAGGTGCCGAGCCGATGTCACGATGCAAAGTACAAAGTAAGGGAATGGTACAGGTAGCAAGTAATACAGGTACGGGCAGGCAGCATGGGGGCGTATAACTGCTATAGCGATACACACGGGAGGGGGGGGAGACAAGGGGATGTCAAGCAGGGAAGGTGCCTCTGAGCAAGTGAAAAGGCAAGAACAAACAGCAGCAGCGGCCAGCGAGATCCACTCGAGGATGCAGGCCCTGCCTGTCTTGCCTTGGCCATAGCACCGGGATCCAACAAGGTTGCTGCACTACTCTGCACAGGGGAAAGACGGAGGGGGGAAGACGGAGGAAGGAAGGAAGGGGGAGGCTTCTTTCTTTTGTGGGCTGCTGCGTTGAAGCAGGAATGCATCCTCAGCTGGCATCGTGGATTGTATCAGAGTAATACAGCGCAGCGCCAGCCAAGATGTAAGACAAGGCAAGCACACACGTATGTCGGCCGTACATAAAGTGCAAGAGCAATTACTTGCCTATTTTTCCCTTCCAAGGGCGGCAGGTGGGTCTAACCCTGTCGGGAAGTTGTTGCCCCGTCAGGACTGTGAAGCTTGCTTGGTAGGGCAAGAACACAAAACGAGAAAGAACAAAGTACATGTACAAGCTCGTCGCTGCATCTACAAAATGGCGGCATGCCCACTCCATGTAAGGTGGCGTAGAATTTTTCTTTAACGCTGCTTTGCATCTTGGGCTGCTTCTGATTTTCTGCCTGGTTATTGGTTAGCTGGGAATGTTATTATTTTGCGTGGGGGTTTTCTTTTTCTTTTTCTTTTTGCTGCTGCCATCGTCATCGCCATTACTATCGTCATCACCATCAGCCTTGCCCTCAGCCTCCCCATTGTATCTCGCCCTTTCGACCTACACTCATCCGCCGTCCGTCGCTATAAATGCCGTCTTGACCCCGTGACACATCTCGTCGCCCCGCCACAATGGACATCTTTGACATGTACCGCCTCATCTACCAGGAGGACCTCCCACATGACATTGCTCCCATGACGAAGCTGCTACAGCGATACAGTCGCCTGCCCAGCGACCAGATCGACTCCCATCTACACTCAATAGTAAGTCTGCTTGCATCACGGTGTTTCTCTCTTGTGCACGCCAGTGACATACCCCATGATGCATGGCATCCACCACTCGCCCCCTCTCTATCGCCGCCGCTGCCGCCGCCGCTGCCGCTTGGTCCTCCAGATTCAGCCCGCAATTGCGTGGCCGACACTTTGTTTTCTTTGTCCTTCCGTGCACGTTCATGTGTCGAGGTCAATGTTTTTTTTCTGCAGCCTAGACACAAATATGTCTGTGTGTCTTGTCTTGTTGAATGTCCAAATCCTACATTATTGCGCGTTCAATACGAGGTGGCCCAGCGATGGCCTGCCTGCAGTTGAATGGACGGACAAGAGAGAAAGAGAGTCGGCCAAATATGTTCCCATCGCTTAGCACATCACATCACATGGCCACAACCACAACCATGACCATAACCACCTCCACCTCCACCTCCACCCCCTCCCCCGCATGTCTTCTCACAATTTGAAATCCAGCTAACCAGCCATCTGATACATCTAGCGAGACAAGGCTTGGTCGTCCATCCGTACCCCGTGCATAGGCCGATGGCGTTTCCTGTACACCATGCCGTCCTCAGACCCTCGATACAAGCTTGCCGTGCGCCGTCTCAAGTCTGTCTTTTCTCGCGATTCCCTCCTCGATCTTGGCTGCGGCATGGGCCAAGCTCTGCGCCAGCTCGCTGACGAAGGCGTTCCTGTTTCGCGCCTGCTTGGCACCGATGTCCACCCCAGCATGATCGACATTGGCTTCGACCTATTTGGCGACCGCGCTGATGAGCCCGCAGCCTCCTTGGCCAGAGTCTTCAGCAAACGCCGATTGGGCCTGGCATCCCGCTTTGTTATTGCCGATCTGCTCGACGACTGCGACTCGGGCCTCAAGCTGCTCGGCGGCAAGTTTTCCATCATCCACGCCTCCAACTTCTGGCACATGTTTCCCTGGTACCAACAGATTGAGATCGCTGTCCGCCTGGTCACCATGCTCAGGCCAGGCACGCAAGATGCCCTCATCTACGGTCGCCAGATTGGGAGAAAAGAGGCCGACCCCGTCCCAGACCCCTCCCCCTCACCAAGCCCCTCTTTCTCCTTTGTCGACGACCACGACCGCCACGACGCTTATGACTTTAATCACATCCGCAACGACCCCCTTAATGAACACGACCGCGAACCCTCCTCGCCCCGCTCCACCTCGCCTTCTCTCTCGTCCATCTCGTCCGCATCCTCTGCCTGCTCATACGACTCCGAGGTCGCCCCCTTTTCCGACACTTCCTCGCTCGCCTCGTCTGTCTCCTTCTCGCTGCCGTCGGAAACCGACGACACGCGCGCCTTTTTGCACAATCAAAAAACCTTCCAGCTACTCTGGGACATTGTTGGCGAGCGCACACTGACCAAGTGGCGCGTCGAGGTCGACTTTTTGTCCAAGACAACATCCGACTTGCCCGGCTTTGGCGACGATGTCTACGTCGTGCACTACGGCGTGCACCAGCTGAGATGAGCATGCGTTATTTTTTTTTTTTTTGCACTTTCACACCACACACACACGTACTGTAATATTTAGAACCCTCCCTCCCCCCACCCATCAAAAGGATCAACACACCAGTCCACGTCTGCTGCAGTGGACTCGAAGGAAAAACAGGCCTCGTCCATACACAGACACACATGCCCAGTGTTGTTGTTACTTGCTACGGCTCTTGGCCCATCAGGCCAACCTGCGCAAACTCCCCATCTATAAGCAATAGCTGGCGTCTATAATGAAATGTCCAGATCTGCCGCTAAGAAATACACTTGAACCTAGACCCTCGACGCAACCCCAATCTCTGTGCATAAATGTGAACGTACAAGCTTTCGTTTAGCCGCGTGCCTTGTCTGCTGCCAGGTTGCCGTGTCCGATTTTTCTCAGTTCCTCCAGTGCATGTACTCAAGACAACCGAAATATATGTCTGTGCTTTCTACAGTTCTATAAAGTTATTGCTCCAGGCACACGAGTCTCTGTCACCTGCTGTTTCTGATGATGTGGCTGCGACTGCGACTGTGGCTGCGACTGCGACTGTGACTGCGACTGCGACTGTCGTCTAGACTCTCGTCTTGGCCTGGCCTGATCTCTTCTGCCCGCTGCTGGCCCCAAGACTGCCGCTGGTACTCCGTTTCTTACGCCGCCGCCGCTGCCGCTGCCGTTGCCGTTGCCACCACCGCCCTCGCTCTTATTCTTCCGCCGTTGTGTACCGGCTCTTGACGAGGCGGCTTTCTCCTTTTCCTCTTTCTTGCCGCCGTCGTCTCCGCCACCGCCACCGCCGCCGCCACTTCTGCTAGCGCCACCAACTACTACCGCAGCCGGAGTCTTTGTCTGATTCTCTCCCCCGCCATTGCTGCCAGCAGTGGTGTTGTCCGGGCCACGGCAGGCCTTTCCTCGACTCTGCTTCTTCGCGGCGGCGTGAGGAACAGCCAACGGCTCGCCGGTTGTCCGGCGGCTCCCGGATCCAGATGGCCCGGCGGCGGCGACAGCGGCTAGAGCGGGGACAGCCTGTCCGCTGTTGCTGCCAGCCGCCACCACGTCGCATCTTTCCTTGTCTTTGCCCTTATTCCTGCCCTTTGTCTTTGCCTTGCTACCCGTGCCGCCCGGCACTCGGCGCGGGGCTTCCCTTGCCAACATCTCGTGAATGAGAAGCATCGACTTCCTCTCGTCCTCTTCCTGCTGCTCGACGCGCTTCTGTTCGTCCCCCCACCACTGCAGAAACTGCTCCTCCTGAATGATTTCCTGCAGCGGGCGGATTCTCACTTTTTCCTTGTCGCGTTCGCGTTGCTCGATCTGCTCGTCAAAGATCTGAGTGAGTGGCTGGGCCGGCTGTGTGGGAGGCGGGGGAATCGTCATGGATATCTTGCGCTCGGCCTTTGGCGCAGGGCCGGGCAAAAGGTCACCCAAGTTGAGCGGCCGGGAGGGCAGAGAATGGGTGGGTGTTGACGACTGAGCGGATGGAGTAGCTTTCTTTGGTGTAGGGATTGACGTCGAGCTCGGAGGGCGCCTTGGCGTAGTTGCTGGTGCGACCATGGAAGGGGAAGGCCGCTGCAGGCGATCGAGCGAGGGGGACGCTGAGAAAGTCGAGGCTTTTCTGGTCTTGGACGGTGTAACGCTTTGCCACTCAGAGTCTTTTTCCAAAGCTGCATCAGCCATGTTTTCCGTAATCAAGGCTACTGGCTGAGCCGAGGATTCCTGGGCTTGGGCCCATGGAGCTACTGGCGGGGCCCTAGACTCGTCTTCTCCGGCATCATGCAGCAACAGAGGCTCGCGTCTTAAAACAACCTTCTTTGCCGCTCTATTGGCACTGTTTCCGTTTGTTGAGGGTGTATCAACTGCCACAGCCTTTCCGCGGGCCTGGGAAAGCGGCGAAAGCGTCGCATCCATGTCCATTTCAAAAATCAAACCACCGTCATCTTCGGGACGCAGATCAGGAGACGACGCCACATTTGAGGCGGACTGCCGAGGACCATCACCTCTGCCCTTTCTGCGCACAGATCTGCCCGAGGCCGGCATTCGCGTGCTGACATCGGCGCTGCCAGAGCGGCCTCTTCCGTTACTGGCACCGAGCCGGTCCTCGTGAAGACCAGAGGCCTTCCATGCAATTTCCTGCACGCGAATGCCTCTCTCTTCCGCAACGTCAGACTCGAGGAATGGGTGAAGGGCGTATAAATCCTCTAGCCGGCGGCTGCGGGAAAAGGGCTGGGCTGAAAGTTGGTTCTGGCGCACAATGTCATCCAGATCCGACAGCAGCATTTCGTTCATGTCGTCAAGCAGGTGGTTTTCGAGAAAGCCTTCGAGTTGCAGGCAGACATACTCGAGAGACGCCGTCTTGAAGCCCGAGATGTACGTAATGTTGACTTCGTTGAGGATGCCGGCTACGTTGCGCATAGTAACAAATCTACTTAGAATGCTCTGGCAGATTTCAATAAGTCGGTCGATCATGAGCTCATTTGCAATGCTCATGACGGACAGAACAAGATCTCCAAAGGCATCGAGATCCGGTGTGACGAGGTCATCAAACATCTCGATGCCAGTGTCCGAGTATAGATGCTGCAAAACATACGCAAAAGCCGTGGGCTCGAAATGGCTGAGATCAATTTGGACAGGCGACTGCGAATCGCCGTGTGCATAGCGTTCGGAAAGCCACTGGCCGCTGGAGTAGCCGTGGAAGAGTCCTCGGAAGAAGGGACACCGCTGACAAAGCAGATCGCGATGGGCCAAAACCTCCTTCCCTTTGATTTGTAGCAGTACGTCGCCTAGCTTGAAGTAGCTGGAGTGCGAGACTGCTTTGAGGAAGTCTATGTCCATGGACTTTCGAATTTGCGATTGAGCCCGAGCCGCCGCTTCAAGCGTGGCCATGTTGAGACGGGAGGCAAGCCTCATTAGCTCAGATCGTACCTGGCGATATCGAGCGGCATTTTGGGGTGCGATGCGCGCATAGTTCCACACGGGAACAATGGTGTCGGTGTATGCCACAGAGACAAAGTTGAGGAGGCCGAGAATGTCCAGGTTCTGAAACTGAATCTCAAAGCCCGATGTGGTGCGCGTCAAGATAAAGACATCGCGAAACTCGGAGGAATCAGCTGCACACGATCCGGTGAAGCAACTGCGAAGGACACTGCTGCGCCCAGCCAACAGCCACGAATGCGCAGGAATGTTCATGCCGGGCGCCGAGGCCGTCGACAGAATAACATCGTATGCAAAACTGCTGAATGTGACTGAGGCAAGAAAGCTAGACAGGTCCTTCTCGATGTTCCGTGATTTGAGCACCTGGGCAGCAAATGGAGCCACGCTCTTCTTGAAAGGCTCTGAGTCAAATACAGCCGCGGCATCCGGGTCGACAAGCAGCGTGATAGCCTTGAAGTTTCTTAGCGGGAACAAGCCGCCAACATCCTCCCACAGTGCTTGCGGCCGCACCTGAGCAAGGTCTTTGGTGACTTTGGTGTCTGACCTCACAACGGAGAGGGCACCGTAGGTGGAGCTCCTGACAGCGACTGCACCGGTGATGGTGGGCACCCGCTCAAACTTGAATGCGTCCCTCTTCTCGTCGGATTTCTTTGGCTTGGCCTTGTCACGATGGACTCGCCGCCAAACTGCACCAGATCTCGTGCTCAGCATGATGGAGCCGTTTTCTCCGACAGCAATGGATGTTGCAGCATCCTTCCGGGCATGCCAGATGCGCTGAGGGGGGCTCACGGAGCACTTGATTTTCGAGGGGTTGGTGGTGGAGGCTACAAGCGAGTTGTTGTCGAGGGTGTTTGAGTTCAGGCTCATGACGTAGACCTCGCCGCTAGGTGTCAAGGCCGAGATAGTATCACCCCCCGAAGCCACATGGTCGACCTTTGTAGTCTGGGTGTAGCCACGATGTGACCTTGAAGCATTGGAGCTGCGCATGCTGAACTTGGGCAGCAGATCCAGAGTCGGAAAGCGGACGATATTGTAGCCGTAGTTGGTGAAGACGATGACGGTGTGGTTCTGCAATAGACACGTAGTGGCTTTCTCAGTGGCTGTCACCATTCTGATGGGGCTGGAAAACAGAGACGCTGCCACCTTTCTGGGCACAGGTTGTATGGTGAGAGACCGCGAGTCGGCATCCATGAGCGCAATCTGGCCCTCGTTTTGCCCCCAGCAGTAGAGCGACGTTGATGTGAAAGCAACGGAATGGATAGCCGAGGCTGCAACCCCGATTATGACCTCTTTCTTGAGCGTTCCGAACACCTGCCGTGGTATTAGGCTCATGGGATCCTCGTTGGCCTTTGGTGATGTGGGGAGTGTGTAGCCGAGTTGACTGCACGTATTGGAGCCCCAAGTCCAGAGCTCGCCTTTGTCGGTGACGGCCATGGAGTGGTTTTGGCCTAGAGCCACCTCGACAACCTTTTTAGTGGCGAGGGCACCCAGGATTGGCGCAAAGCGAAACTGTGTGTGCTCGTCACCCATGCCCAGGCGTCCGCCCCGTCCAACGCCTGAGAGGTAGAGATTTGAAAAGGGGTCATCAGTGATGATTGCACTGTGGAGCTTGGAGAGGATGACGTTGCGAATGACAATTGGCCGCGAGCGTATCAACTGAGGAACTCCCAAGTTTCTGGCATTGGTTTTGTTAGTGATCAGGTCCTCGGAAGAAGTGAACTCCTCGTGCAGATAGTTGACGAGATTTTCGGGGCGCGTGAGCTGAATCCGCTCGGGGTACTGCCGGTCGTCACCGTCGCCAACACCAAGCGAGTGGTTCTTATTGCTTCCAAACATGTAGACCTCATCGGCATTCAAACTACCGGACGTGGCCAAGTCCTCAGTATCCGATTCATCGGAGCTTGCTTCGGAATCAGAATCGGGGGACAGGACATCTCTTTCGGCAGAGTGGCGATTGCGCAGGGAGCCGAGAGCGGTCAAGTCTCGCACGCGGATTGTGGAGTTGTACAGATCAAACGGACTGTTTCTCTCGTGGTCCTTTGTTTTTATCAACTGGCCAACACGGCCAGCTGTCCCGAGAATGTCGTTTTTCAGGTTGTGTTGCTCTCTCTCGAGGAGAAGCCGAGCAATAGCGATATTGCCGGCATACAGAGCCCTGTGAAGAGCATTCCAGCCATTTTCAGGGTCTTGAGCATACAGATCAACAGCCGGGTGGTCCAGTAGAGCGCGAACAAAGCAAATGGCTTGGGGCTTGGTGGAGGCGGCTGCGCGAAGCAGTAATGTGAGCCCAGCATGATCGCGGGCATTTAGCTCAGCTTTGCCCAGTGATGACGCCGCAGGCTTGTTCAACCCCCTGCGCGACTTGCCGGACTTTGGCGGGGTAGCAGAGACATTGCTGGCGGGGTAGCTAGAGGAGCCCAGATGCGAGTCCTTGGGCAGACCTCCGGCAGTGAGGCCTCCGCCTCCGCCTGCTGGTGATGAAGACGCAGCGGACGCGCCCAGGAGTTTACAGAAGCCCTCGACATTGTTGTCCCAGAAGAGCTTCCAAGGTTGGACGTTCATTTGTAGAAAGATGCAGGGGTGCCCGGACACACCAGAGTGCGCCGAGGCTGCTCCTCGTCTAGTGAGAACCAGATGAGGAGGCAAGGGGGTTGCGGGTGTAACCAGAGGGCAGGATAGGACAGCCTCTGACGCAGAATCTAGAGTCTAAGGAGGGGAAGAAGCGTGTGAGGACTCGGGGGAAAACAAACGGACAAGGAGCTGACGAAAGACGGCTATGGAGGGCATTTGTGCTTACAAATGAGTCCGGCGACAGAGAGAAGTGCGTGTACGTCGTCGTTGGTGTGTGGCCTTGTCATTGATAAGATAAGCCGGGGTGAGATTTAGTCGGGGTGAGATTTAGTCGGGGGAAAAAAAAAAGGGCCCAGGCACAAAAGAGGGCGCTTGGTGTGCAAAACGGAGGCAAAATGTAAGCGACTACGAAGAGCCGGGAAACTGGCGATGAGCCATGATGATGATGATGATGATGATGGCAAGATGACGAGGCTGAGGCTGAACAGCGCCAGATGGCCACAAAAGACGAGAATCGTGGGCAAGGCTGTGGCCAGTGAATCGGGCAAGAGCAATGAGGGTGAGGGGTGGCGGGGGCCCCTCCTCCCCGCCCCTCCTCCCCGTTGTGGAAATGGCCCAGAATGGAAAGAACCAGGGCACACACGATGATGCGGACCAATACCATTACGCGGATTTTCATGCCAGCAGGAGGTGCACGGAGATGGTACGATGTTGGGCTAGAGAGAGAGGGGGATACAGAGGTACCTGCTGTTTAACGTATACACAGCTGTGAGGACAGCAACATCTGGTAGACAAGGAGGTATCTCTGTACCTCTGTACCTCTGTCCCTCTGTCCCTCTGTCCCTCTGTCCCTCTCCCAGGCGTTGGTCCGAGTCCTACGGCGGTCAGAGGCTCTTTATTCTTCCGGTCTCCCGGGCCCCCTCCTTTGCTTGCCACCATACAATTGCGACATCGCCGGGGACCTCCCCTATCTATATGCTGGCTAAACGCATTTTCATTGGCCAGCTGGCCACCCCACCACGCCTGTCTCCGATTCGGAAGGGGGTAGAGCCTAGAGAAGAAGCAACTTACAGCGGCTTCAGCTGCTGATAGTGGCAGCGCTCAGTGGACCCAGCACCAGAGAGGCGCTGTAGCCGGGCTGTATGGGCGCTGTAGAGCAGCTGCACTGCCGCTGCATCACAGCCCGATGTACAGTGTCTGTCGCTGGCTTGGGGTTACAGTTACAGCACAGCAACCAAAGCCACTTATCATGACAAATTTGTGCTATTAAATAAATTACAGCAAGTTTTCTTTTCTTTTTTTCTTCTTTTTTCTTTTTTTCTTCTTTTTTCTTTTTTTTCTTCCTTTTTCTGTCGCTTTTTTCTCCCGTTTTCTTTTCCTTTTTTTTTTGCTGCTGCGCTGTTGTTCACCATAGTGATACCCTTTTTTTTTTTCCTTTTTTTTTGTTTGATCTTTCAAAGTTGCTCTCCGCCCTCGCCCGCCCATCATGTCCGGCACCGATAAGCCTCTTCCCTTTATCTACCAGTTCGGAGCTGGTAAGTCCCGTCTCCCGTCTCCCGTCTTTACGGCCCGGCCGTCATACTCTTACGCCACCGGCATGTGACAGCGTAATATCATGCTTATGCCATGCCCTGTCATACTCTGCCACGGCCTGCGTAATATGACTATGCGTCACCCGCTCCGTGGGCGCAACCGCCCGTCTCCCCCGTGTCCCGAGGAGGAGAACCGTGCAGCTGACCTCTCTGTCTCTTTCGTTGCTTCGCAGGTGCCATTGCTGGCGTTTCCGAGGTTTGTTGAGGCGCCGGCTGTCTGCCGCACACTGCTATGCTATGCTACAGCGCTAACCATGCACGACATGTTGCCCCTCCCCCATGCAGATTCTGGTCATGTGAGACTCTCCTCCTTTGCGCTGCCGGCCCGCATGTCCGGCCACAGTGCTTGCTGTGTTGTGTTGTGTTGTGTTGTGTTGAAATCCTTCTGGCTGACCATAGCTCTCTTTCGTTCTCTCTAGGTACCCTCTTGATGTCATCAAGACGCGCATGTGAGTCCCGTGTCAGCTCGACCCCCCCACCCGGCGACCGCGCCCCGCTTCACGACAGCGTCGGGATTTGCCGTTTACCGCCCGATTCTAATGCAGCCGGTCCCCAGCCAGCTCCAAACCGCCACCGCCACCGGCGAGGAAGCCTACAATGGCATGTTCGACTGCCTAAAGAAGATTGTCAGAAACGAGGGGTACGTCGATGTCCACGTCCAGAGTCTGTTCCACAGAACATTGAACCTCGGCTAACAAGAACCCAACACCCTCTTCACTCTTCCCACAGCGCCTCTCGCCTGTACCGCGGCATCACTGCTCCGATTCTGATGGAGGCGCCCAAGCGTGCCACCAAGTTCGCCGCCAATGACGAGTGGAGCAAGATCTACCGCAACCTGTTCGGCATGACCACCATGACCCAGCCTCTGTCCGTGCTCACCGGTGCCACCGCCGGCGCCACCGAGTCCTTTGTTGTGGTGCCCTTTGAGCTGGTCAAGATCCGTCTGCAGGACAAGGCTTCTGCCGGCAAGTACAACGGCATGCTGGATGTCATCAAGAAGACTATCCGCAACGAGGGCGTCCTGGCCATGTACAACGGCCTAGAGAGCACCCTGTGGCGCCACATTGTGTGGAACGCCGGCTACTTTGGCTGCATTTTCCAGGTCCGCCAGATGCTGCCCAAGGCCGAGACTAAGGGCGCCCAGATATCCAACGACCTGGTTTCTGGTGCCATTGGTGGCACTGTTGGTACCATCCTCAACACGCCCATGGACGTCGTCAAGTCCCGCATCCAGAACACCGTCAAGGTGCCTGGCGTCACGCCCAAGTACAACTGGGCCTGGCCCGGCCTGTTCACCATTGCGCGCGAGGAGGGCTTTGGTGCGCTGTACAAGGGTTTCCTGCCCAAGGTCCTGCGTCTGGGCCCCGGCGGTGGTATTCTGCTGGTTGTGTTCACTGGTGTCATGGACTTTTTCCGGGATCTGCACTACGGCCCCGGCGCCCGCTGAGCCATGCCAGAGGCGGATCAAGTCGGGGGAAAGAAAAGGAGAAGGGAAAAAAAAGAAAGAAAGGAAAACGTGGGGACAAAACAAAGGGACATTTGAGTTTAGTCGGATGCTTGCCATATAGAAATCAACATGTGACAACGGAAGAGAGCGCTTGTGTTTTTTTTTCTTTTTCCAGCTAAAAACATTTCATGTATATTATATCAGAGTGATCGAGGGAGTGCGTGAGTGACGGAGTGCGTGACGGAGTGCGTGCGTGACATGCCGGCTGTCACACCCACCACGCCTAGTCGTCAAACGTAATCTTCTTAGCCGCAGGCGGCCCGCCAATCTGGATCTTTTGCTTCTGCTGCTGCTGCGCCTTCTTGCGCGCCTCCCAACTAGGATGCAAGGCCCCATCGCCGCCGTTCCCGTTCTCGATCTTCTTGGGCTTGCCGGCCTCGGCCTGGGCCTGGGCCTCGGCCGTCTTGGCGAACGGATCGATGCCCTTCTTCCACGGCTTGCCGCCGTCAAACACGGCGCCGCGCTTCGCGTCCCACGACACGTCCTTGGCGCCACCCTGCGGCTTCTTGTTGTTGGCCTCTGCCTGGCGATGTCTGGCCTTGTCGCCAAAGCGCTTCTCCCAAATCGCCTGGCGCTGGCGCTGGCCTAGGCGGTTCTTGCGCGCCGCCGGCGCAATGTCCAGATCCGACGCCTCCGACTCGGACCCGCTGACGTAGCCGCCCATCAGCGACGGTAGGAAGGTGGAGTTGGCGGCCGCCTTGGCCGCAGCGCTGGCCTTGGCTTTGGCGGTGGCTTTGGCGGTGGCTTTGGCGTTGGACTTGGAGCGCAAAGTATCGTCTTCCGACTCTGACTCGGACTCTGACTCGGAGCCCGAAGATGCCTCGGGCGATACAGACACGGAGATGTCGCGCACGCGGATGGTCTTGGCAGGGCCCTTGCGCAGGGCGGCGATGTGGTTTTTCCCGCGGCCTGCGGTGTCGTCGTCGTCGCTGTCGTCGTCGCTGTCGGAGCCGCCGAGGAGCGCGTCCATTTTGGAGATGGCTGCTTCTTGGGCATCGGAGTCTAAGTCAGCTTCATCGTGGCTGTGCGCAGCAGCATCATCGTCGTCGTCGTCGTCGCTGTCTTGTTCGTGGTCTTCGTCGTCGCTAAAGCCGTTGAACTCGCCCCCGTCGTCGTCGTCGTCGTCGTCGTCGTCACCGCTGATGTCGTCCATGTTTATGCCTTCCAGCAGTTTTCGCCGCATCTCCTCCCGCATCGCTTTGGCGCAGAGCTTCTTCTGGTCTGCCGGCTTCTCTGCCGGTTGTTGTGCGGACAGTTGTTGCTCTGCGGCCGGCGACGCCTTGTCCCTGTCGTCATGCTGGGCAGAGTCGGCCTTTCTACTGCGCGACCGCTTCTTCTCTGGCTGCTGCACGTCAAGCACCATGCACACCTCCTCGAGCGTGGTGTCGACGACTTGGCGCACGTTTGGCCTGCTAAACAAGCTGCTGGTGACGGTGTGGAGGGCGGCTTTCTGCTCGTCGCTGATGTCGGGCTTGGGGACGCCCCGACGCACGAATTCCGGCAGCTCGGGATGTTGTGCTATCGTAGGAATGCGGTTGAGGACGGAGTAGAGGTGGGCAGTGGCGGTTTGCTCGAGATCGAGGGACTATACGGCAAATGGCGGGCCAGGGTCAGCAGCGTCCAGGCCTCGACGCAGCGGGGGGGCCGAGAGCCGGACTTACCTTGAGAACAGTCACTTCCAACTCCAAACGCAGCTTCTTTTCCGGCGTGACGCCTGGCTCGCGCAGACGCTTGGCAAGCCGCTGTCTCTCAAAGCCCTTGGCGGTCTTGATGGCCTTGAAGAAGTCGTGGCGGGCCTTGGCGAGGGCCTTTTCGATTGTGAGCGTTTCTCTCTTGCGCTTGACCATTTTGGAGTGCGGAGCAGCAGCAGAACTGGCAGTCTGATCTGGACTGGAAATGTGGACTGTCTGTGTTGTTGGTGGTGGTGGTGGTGGTGGTGATGCTTTTGGTCTTTTATGGCGTGTCGTGAAAGACTTCAAGTCAAAAATTTGCTGGGCAACTTTTTTTTTCTGGAAGCTTCAATAGTGACCGGGGGTCGGGACAGTGTGTGGTCTGTTGTCGCACTGTGGCTTCTATCTGCATCTGGGCGGCTCCTGGACAGTGTGTGCACGGTGTACAGCAAACAACAGCATGTGATGGGTATTATTAACATCTTGTACCTGTGATTATATAGCGGATACAGGGCAACGCAGCTGCTCTCATACTCCTAGTCCAAGATAAACTGCCCTATCGCGCTCGCAATAAACGCCTCGTACTGTTGTACGGGGTCCTCGGCGTGGTTGGACTCTGCCTCGCTGTCGTCCTCGGGCGGCGTGTCGATGCCGGCAAGATGGCCAGAGACGCCGCGCCTCTTGAGAATGCACGACTCGATGGCCATGCCGGGGCCAAAGGCACAGCCGACAACGTATTCCTTGGGCAGCCCGTCCGGCGCATAGGCGTCCATGGCCTTTTCGGTAAGCTTCTCCAGCACGCTGAAGATGGTGGCCGAGCTCGAGTTGCCGTGGTTAGTGTACACGTCGTAGCTAGCTCGCAACGCCTCGGGCTGGATTTTCAGCGCGTCTTGGACGCCCGAGAGAATCGAGGAGCCGCCGGGGTGTAGCGCCCAGTCAAAGTCCTGCGGTTTTGACTTTTTCGCGGACAGATTTTTAACGCTCCTGACGAGATTCCTGAATATCCGAGGCATGGCTTTGGCCGCCTCTTTGGGCACGCGTGGTTTCAGGACTACCTTCCAGCCTGTTTGCTTGTCAGTACGGCTTCTTCTTGCTCATGCTAGGCGGGCGGGCGGCATGGCAACATCAAGAGGCCACCGGCTAGTACTCACCCATGGGATCGGCGTCAAATCCAAGACAGTCTTCTGTGTCAGGAATCACATCGTACTTCCACCCTAGCAAATCATACAGCGGCATGGATGTCTTTTCCGTATGGCCTATGCCGTTACTCAGCAGCAGCGCGGCGCCGCAGTCAGAGAAGAGCAGAGGCGCAATCCTCAACTCTTGTGTCTCGTGCAAGCTGTCGAGCTCGCTTCTTACCAACGTCGTGCTGACTTCCAGAGCCACGCACAGCACTCTAGCCGGCTTCCCCCGCGCAGTATGACCCAGAGCCAGGTTGGCGCCCGTCCTCAACGTAGCCAGGCCTCCGCTGCATCCCACGCCGTGCAGCAGAACACGTTCGACGGGGTGCGTGATACCAAGCTGCTTGGCCAGGAAGTGGTCAAAGCCGGGGTTTGCGCTGTCGGTGCATGTTGTGGACACAATGTGGGTTACTTCATCCACGTCAACTCCAGCCTGCTGCAGCGCGCCCCTGCAAGCTTCTACAGCCAGCGGGAGTCCGTGGTCCATGAAAGCCTTGTGCAGCTGGCTGATGGTCGGAGGATGATTCATGTTGACCAGAGGGTGGTCTGGGGTGGCAATGGAAGAGCGTTTGTCGATGCCAGTGTATCTGTTCAGAACCAGTAGCTTCTTCATGCTGTATAGAGGAGGGTCAGCAAACGCGGAAAGAAATTTGCATTGAGGGGGGG